>JAWZYT010005307.1:0-61861 GCA_034508575.1 Petrolisthes manimaculis
GTGTGACAACAAGAGTTCGGTAATGACCCCGTGAGGAACAGGAAACAGTCACAGTGTTAGAGGTCACGAGGTCAGGTCAGGGAGAGAGAGAGGGGGAGGGAGGGGGGAGGAAGAAAGGAGGGCTGAGAAGTGGTATTGGAAGTGATTTGGGGACGAATGGAGTAGGGAAGGAAAGAGAGGGAGAGAAATGGAGTATAAGAGAGAGTAAGAATGGGGAATGGAAGAGAGGGAGTAAAGATGAGTGGAGAAAATAGAAGTGGTATAAAAAACTGGAAGAGAGAGAGAGAGAGAGAGAGTGAGTGAGAGAGAGAGTATATAGTATAGTAGGGGACAAGGATGGTGGTGCCTCATTTCCTGTACTAAACACTAATGAGGTGAGTGTCTGAGGGGAAAAAGGAAGGAAGGACAAAGTGAACTACACACACAGGAGGGAGAATACAACAAGAGGAAAGGAAGAAAAAAAAAAAGGAGAGAGAGAGACGCAGGAGATTGAGATTGAAATGAGAGAGTGAAAGATATATATTGATTGAAAATAGTGTGTATGTGTGTGAGAGAGAGAGAGAGAGATTGAAATGTGTGTGTGTGTGTGTGTGTGTGTGTAAGGGGGTAGGATTAGAAGGGAGGTGGGTTACTGGACCATAATATATTAAGACAAGGAAACACTTCCTGATGTGGGGGGGAGGGGGAGTGGGAGTGGGGAGTAATGAGGCACTTTGTCCCACGTTGTGTCATTTCACTCACCACCACTCATACTCATCATTTTCACTCATCATCTCACTCACAACACTCATTCAAGACTGTTTTCTCACTCATTGACAATTGTATCTTATAACTAAAACTCAACAATTACTCCTCTCTCTCTCTCACTCACACACACACACACACTCATTTCAATCTCACAATCTCCCGCATCTCTCCCTCCCTCCATCCCGCATCTCTCCCTCCCTCCCCTCCCTCTCTAATAACAAGTAACCTCCCTGTTATTTTATTATCTCAACTATAAACCTTGGAATACGTGATGACTTGTGTGTATGTTTGTATCTAGAGGCCATTTTGTTGTATGCGTTCATCCTATACCCTTTCCTCTCCCCTCCATTCTCTCTCTCTCTCTCTCTCTCTCTCTCTCTCTCTCTCTCTCTCTCTCTCTCTCTCTCTCTCTCTTATTTTCTTTTGTTTTCCTTTTTATCCTTTCACCTTCTTTCCTCCTTTCTTATTCTTCCACTTTCTTTCATTTTTATTCTTTGTATTCTTTCACATATTGCTGTTAGTTATTCCTTTTTTTTCTTTCCTTCTTTTCCTCTTCCTCCTTCCTCCACCCTTCTTCCACTTCCTGTTTCTCCTCCACCCATTCTTCACGTTTTCTCTACAAACACACACTCTCTCTCTCTCTCACACACACACACACACACACACACACACACACACCACACACACACACACACACACACACACACACACACACAGACCCTACCATTACCCCCCTAAGACACTCGCACGCTTCTGCTCATCTGTTATGCGCAAGTGACACGCTGGGTAAACACTGACACACACACACACACACACACAGAAGGGAGTGGAAGGGAATATGAATTTGAAGTGAGGTGAAAAGTGAGATAAGGGGGAAGTGAGAGGAAGTTCAGTATAAAGGGGAAGGAAGAGTATAAAAGGAAGTGTAGGAAGTGTATGAAAGATAAGTGTATGAAAGGGAGATAAGTGAAGGAAGGGAGATAAGTGAAGGGAAGGGAGGCGTGTGTTAGTATGTATGGTGAAGGAAGGGATGGGAAGGGAAGTGGAGGGAAAGGGACTGGGGAGAGATGGGAAGTGAAGTGTAAGGGATGGGATGAGAAGTGAAGGGAGGGGAGGGGAGAGAAGGGATGGGATGGGAAGTGAAGGGAAGGTAGGCGTGTGGTTAAGGCTCACATGTCTCTAAAAACAGCAAGGTGATGAACAATGTGTGACACTGAGTATAAGAAGGGAGAGAGGAAGGAAGGGACGGAGGGGGAGGGGGAGGGGAAGGGGAGGAGGGATGGGGAAGGGGAAGGGGAGGAGGGATGGATGGATGGAGGATAGATGTAGGGATGGGGAAGGGGAAGGGCAGGGAGGGAGGGTAGGTGTGGGAATGGAGAAGGGTAGGGAGGGATGGAGGATGTGTGTAGGGATGGGGGAAGAGAGAGAGAGAGAGAGAGAGAGAGAGAGAGAGAGAGAGAGAGAGAGGAATGTAAGGAAGATGAATTAAGGAACCCCGTGATATATAGTCAGAATATATTGGAGGTTTGGGAGTCCTTCAAACATTGCCACGAAACACCACCTGTATTAAAGGAGGAATCAGAAGACATCACGTCTCACACAGTCATGATCACAGGGTCCTTGAGAGAGAGAGAGAGAGAGATAGAGAGAGAGAGAGAGAGAGAGAGAGAGAGAGAGAGAGAGAGAGAGAGAGAGAGAGAGAGAGAGAGAGTGAGTGAGTTAAATTGGAGAGCCTTAATTAATTCCTCTAAAGTATATAATTAAAATATGCCAGGAAATAGAACCAAAAGAACAAAAATAATGGTGGTGTTCTGTTGGTTGGAATAGTTTGGAGGATTCAGTTGCTCCAGATTTACCAACACAAATTTTGTTCCCCCTTTTAAAGGAGAGGGATAGTGTAGGTTCCCACGATATATGTTCACTGGTATGATGTATTGTGGTGGGTGTGGTGTTGGGTTGCTGAAGAGGAGGGTGGGGTGGGGGTGGGGGGGGGGGGGTGGAGGCATTTGCATATATACTGTACCTACATAGTCCTACACACACGAGTTATACATGGCTATATATACATCATATATACTCACTTATACGACTACACAATACACATACATACTCACTCATACTATTACTACTACACACACTCTCATACCACTATACACACACACAGACATACAACAAAAGGGTGAAACTAATGAACCATCACATGAGTACCGGAGAGAGAGAGAGAGAGAGAGAGAGAGAGGAGAGAGAGAGAGAGAGAGAGAGAGAGAGAGAGAGAGAGAGAGAGAGATGATGAAGAATAAGAGCAAGAGAAAAT
Source organism: Petrolisthes manimaculis (assembly GCA_034508575.1). Lineage (NCBI taxonomy): Eukaryota > Metazoa > Arthropoda > Malacostraca > Decapoda > Porcellanidae > Petrolisthes > Petrolisthes manimaculis. The sequence continues at coordinate 3,062 of JAWZYT010005307.1, forward strand.
AATTGTAAAACTGGTTGCTGTATATGTATGTATGTGTGTGTGTGTGTGTGTTTTCCATTATAGGTCAAAATAATGTCTTCCAATCTTTAAACTTTCTTCTTCTTTTGCTACAGTGTCATAGGATCCGTCACGTGACACAAGAACAAGGGGGGGAGGGAGGGTCTGAGAGAGAGAGAGAGAGTGTGAGAGACAAGGGAGTGAGGTCAAGTATAGGTCAGAAGGACACATGTTATTCTGACCGTGGGAGAGAGAGAGAGAGAGATAGAGGAGGAGGAGAGAGAGAAAGTGGAGATGACAGAAGCAAAATAGTTAAGATGAAAAGGAGGTGGAAGAAAGAGGGAGCAAACTAGTTAAATAATAATGAAGGAGGAGAGGATGTGGATTAAAGGGATTACTTGAAGGATACCGAGGGAATAGTGTAAAGAAGGGATGATGTAAATGAGAGAATAATGGTGTGTTATAAATGTTTTCCAGTGTTCACATTTATCTCTCTTATTAGACGTGGCATTCCATCACCTCTGACATTTCTTAAACACACATAAACGTATATAGGCTATACCCACTCCCTTTATTTTAGTCCTCCATCTCCGTTTTATCATGGTGTTGTTTATTCTCCTTTCATTTTATTATTCCCTGTCGCATCTTTACCGGTAATGTCCTTTGTATTCCCATTTATTATTATTTCCCTATTTCGTCCCTCTTATCTGTGCCCCACCTTGACCAGTAGCGACAGTGGTCAGCAGGTCAGGTGATGTCATGTCATGGGGGTTACAGGACACTGGATGTGATGGATGACATGACCTCTGGAGGGAAGGGGAGGGAAGGGGACACGAGACTAACGTATTACTAATGTAGCAATTCTGAGGGTTTGGTTCACTCACTCAATTAAGAGAAATATTTTGTGTTGGTAAATATGGACCAACTGAATCCTCCAAACTATTTCAAGCAACAGAACAGCATCATCTGGTCCTGTTTCCTGGCATGCTTTGGAGGAATAAAGGCACTTCAATGTTACAAAAGTGGATTAACACCATACAGGGAGAAATTGGAGGACTGCTGATTTCTCCAAAGTATGCCAGGAAACAGGACCAGAGTAACAAACCTAATGGTGGCCCGTTGCCTGCAATTGTTTGGAGGAATTATTTGCTCCAGATTTACTAACACTCAACTGGTCGTTTTCGCTCTAAAACTTACTTATACTAAGGAATATACAGAATAGGTAGAACCTTTTATACAATAATACATACCTGAAATTTATTAACTCAGAATTATGCATTAAATAACTAAGGTCAGATAGGCTATACTTATATGGAAGTGGTAGAATTATTTTCGAGAAGAATAATTTCAACATGCAATATATTAATGGTTGTTCCTTGATTTTCCAGGTATACCGGCCAGTACCATGAGAAGTTTGCTTGCTGCTGTTTCAAGGGACGAGCAACGACTGTACCGTAGATGGAACGGAATTGTGTGGGTGTGAAGGGGCGCCCAAATCCCCCCTTGATGTAGCCAGAAAAGTGGAGGTTAGGGAGGCCATCAAATATTGCCACGAAACACTACCTACATTAAAAGAGCATGTTTCTTGGCATAGTCAGGAGGAATCTAAAGCGCGATAACGGGGAGATCTCACACCCGTAGTTTTAAAACACTTGAGGGCCCTTACTGGAGATCTATGAATTCTCCAAACTACTCCAGGCAACAGATTCCTTATTCGAAAGACTGAAGCGTTTTGTGGCCTGGATTATTTGGAGGGTTCATAGATCTCCAGTAAGGGCCCTCAAATGTTTTAAAACTACGGGTGTCAGACGATTGAAATACAGGAGGCTTTGATTCCTCCCGAATATAGCACGAAACAGATTCTTATTATATAGGTGGTGTTTCGTGGCAATTTTTGGAGGACTCTTGCCTCCAATTTTCTTAATGCATTACATGGTCCCTAATAGTATAGTTGCGGTACAATTTATAAAAAGGGGGGCTCTAATCAAGGACTTTGGGCCGCGACTGTACATGAAATAAGTAACCTGCTATATAGGAGGTAATATTCAGAGAATATTATCAGCTTTTATTTAATTATACATGTCATTGAAGGATAACTTATTTCACTGTGATTAGTAGATATTATCCTTCCATTTCACTGTGATTAGTAGATATTATCCTTCCAAACGTGTTTATCAACTATACATGTCGAGGAGTCTATTACCTCTGGTCGTCCACAAATTCTCCTATTGGCAGGTCTCTTCCAGTCACAACTCTAGCTTGGTGGCGTAGACTGTACCAGATGGTGCATCCACCTTCAGTATCAAGGACCACTGCCTCTTCTGTAAAAGATGAAGCGGATTAAATAAAATTTTATGTCTGTGTAATGATAATATGCAGCTTTACTATTTTTCAAAACTTGCACCGTTACATACAATTGACAAGCTCGCATGTGGGAGTGTCCAATTTTGTATTACTGTACCCGAATTTCATTAAAATATCTGCTGAGTTTAGTGTTGACAATTTAAAAATCCACAAATTCTCGGTACAGTACTTGAACTGCTAAAAAAAAAATCAGTGTTTATTTGTGACAGATAAATTGGACACCTCCAGACACTTGTCAAATGTAGTTATGAAAAGGAATGGGTGTACTTAACTACCACTTCCTTCGTGCTTGGTTCCCACATCGATATCACCGCCTTCGATCTATAACATCTTCCAAGGCCTGGGTGGTGGTGGTTGTTCATCCAGTAATCAGTCTTCTGTAAAAAAAAAAAAAAAAAAATGTATATATGCATGTTGCTTGCTACTGAAGTTACCGATCATCCAAATATGACAGCTTTAGTTTTAAGTTTATCATTGTCACACCTTAATACGTAATAAAATCTATATTTATATTATTGACAAAATCATTTACCTTCCCAAATCACTTGCATTGGCCTCCTTTCGCGGGGGTTGTCAACGCTCCAATAGGTAGGTCTTCAAAGGGTCCATCTTGTGATCATCCTATTGGTCTTTTCCTCCATTGCATCCCAGATCTATAGAGATAATATTTAGTTTGAGGATCTTCTAGTTTAATATTTATATGAACATTTGTTTTCTATATTTTGAACTGCAGTATACAGATACACTACTAAGAGGGAACTATTCTTCAGAGCAGTATTGGCACCAATAATATTAAAATATATAAACGATATGGAAGGAAATGTTAAAGATGACACTTGTAATGAATATGTTTGCTGATGATGCAAAGGTGCAATGAACAATTAAAAAAGAAGACTGCTGTAAAATGTTACGAGAAGATTTGGACAAAATCGTAAACTGTAGTAATAAATGGCAGATGGAGTTTAATGCAGATAAGTGTCATGTTATTAAGTTTGGACCAACTTGTTAACTAAAACGCAAACCCAACAACTACCTAACAGCCTACTTTCCTCCCTCCCTCACAACTAAAGTACAGTCGGCCTCAGGAATCCGTATACACCACTGATAAAGGGTTCGTAATAATTTTCTAACACCAAACTTCTCCAGCAATGTTATCTGGTTAATACTTGAAATTCTAGAATAAGTCAGCAGAACAATGCCTGCAGCAATAATATAGTGACATTGGCCTGCAGTATGTGCAAAATAAAGCCCTCTCGTAACCTGTACGAATTCCTGAGCCGACTGTACCGAAGCCCCACACACCCCACCATCCATCCTAGTGATCCTAACTGCCAGCGGGGGCGAGAAATTCATTAGTGTATAGAAAGTAATGTGTACAGGGAACTAGACTCGTGGTACTTACCTTTACCCGTGGTGGTATAGTGCAGGTGATATTGGCAGGAAGAATGTATCGCGTGAGGTGCTTCGTTAAACTTGTTGTCTTGTTCACAAACTTGCCACATTCGACACACTGCCATCACCGCTGTAATTTAAAAAAGATGATTAATTTAAAGGTTCAGTGACTCGTGTACTTTACTGCTTCGCCAATGTTATGGATTTATTAAACAATGGAGCACTTCTACACATTAAAAAAGATGCACACTATGAAAAAAGTGTCTAAAATTACTGAAACTTTTACATTCATGGCTAATTACCTGTGTTTAGAAGTGGTGGTGGGGAAGAATTGTTGGGTTACTATAAATTCCATCACCATGCAGGCCCATTTCCTTCCTGTGTGCTTGTTGTCCCACCCCTCTTAGCACCTTCTCCCTCGTCCTACACGGTCTTCTTTTTAAAATCACACATGCCAGTAATAATCACGCCTGGAAAAATACAATTCAATTAGAAATATTTATCAACAAATCCACCAACGAATCCCAGCAACAATATCCCAATTAAAGCTACAGTATAACATCACTATTTAACCATTGCTCCCACTAATGATTAAACATTTAACACTGAAAAGTAACAAGAACGAATAATACTATACAACACTATACTTACAATATCACAAGGTATGCGTAGATCCCGTGGAGGCAGTGGAGCCGGCTGTACACGAAGAGCCGATGTTGAAGTTGCTTACCGGTTGCTATCAGGCCGTCTACTGAAGTCGACTAGAAGTTTGCCAGCGACTACAACTCCCCTACCCCCAAACTACACCAACCACCTCATTCCAAGGAGAAGGATAGCCCACTGTTATTTTCGTGTGGTTGCTGTGGCTGGCTGGGACGGTGGCGCCTCTAGCGGACAAAAGGAATAAACACTCCAGCTTCTGCCTGGTTCCCTTTATCCAGATTAATTTTGAAGTATGATTTTCTGTACTAGTAAAGCACAAAACCTTTGATACCATTAATTTGGCCATAGAATGAATAATTACTTTCATTTAGGTTAAATTACATAATATCTTCGACAATGCCCTAATATATTGCTAAAAAAAACCATACCTATCATTTACGTACAGTAAATCCAAAAAATACAGAAAAGATAAAGTAACATCTTGTGACATCAGTTAATATCAATGTCATTATCACCAATATAATATTGTTTAACAACAGAAAGGATAACACATCATCATTACACACCAATTAATATCAAATTGATACTGTATCTATCTATCTATAGCTCTGACGCCTCGTTCCCTCCGGGAACTCCCCCGAATGGGATGGCCATTAATACTGTATAAATATAGCAATCAGTAAGTTATGTCAAAACTCGCGTTTCAGGATTTGTTGAAGAGCGGAAAATTTATATGTCCTTATTCCACTTAAAGCTGTTAGAACAATTTATTATTGAGCACCCAGTAATACCAATTAGTCACAAAATCAACTTCAGGAAAAAAAATTAACTAAGTAAAAGACGCCAGCTATTAGTGATTCCCATTCGCCGGTAGGTAGCTCTGCTGTACCGCGACAACCAAACCTCCCGTAAGAGTGGCCTATCCTTCTCCCAGTGCTAGAATCCTTGATCATAACCACTCCACCTGCACCTGGCCTCCCATTTCCACCCCTCCCTCCTTTCAATTATCTTCCAACCAAATTCTACCTCTACCCAGTCTCCCTCACAATTCCTCCATCTACACCTTTCATCCTGTTCTTTAGATTTCCTTAACCTCCCCCACCCCCAGCAAAAATTAAAATACTGTAGAAATCCTACCAATTCCTCCAAAAGCAGAACACGAACTACATTGTTCTACTAACAACAGAAATATCCTAGGTCAAAGCTACCCTCTCCTAAGCACAATTCTCACTGATCGAAATAGGAATAGGTAAGAAGGGAGTATACCAAATCACTATCCATTCCGGTGGCAACATGGTAGCATCAATGTTTATGGAAGTAATGAACATGTGTTCGAACCCCAGCCATTCACAACCTGTAATAATCAATCAGTCCTATGTGGCTGCACTCGCAATCCAAAACTGGTCTTGAAGTTTCGAATCATTTGACCACGGTCCATATAGTATATATGGACCGTGCATTCGACATACTACTGAACCAATTACCACGCTTATCCTGTTTCATATTTGCTTAAGCTCGCTTTAATACTTGACAAGGCTATTCGAACTAAGCCTAGATACATATTTTGGATTGCGAGTGTACAGTCATGGTCAATTGTCCTGCAACACCTTCCAATGAGATGGCTTCGAAAAATTGTCCGAAACTATAGCTGTTGGTGTGTGTAATATTGGTTCATAAAATTAACTCAAATATCTCGCTTTTATTCACCAGGTTGCAGTACAGTCGGCGGCAAAAGTCCTGTCGCCTAACCTGCTTCAAAGAGACGCGCATAATTCATGGACTCGAGAAATACACACATTTTCTACACCTAACAATATCGAATCTATGAACATCGCGTGCCTCAGTGAAGCAAGTGAGGCGACAGGACTTTTGCCGCCGACTGTACATTAGACCATGACTTTACAGCCATGGCTCATAGTGGTGGATCAAGGTCGAAGTAGTATTGGAGAGCACTTAACAAAGTTCGAAAAAGCTAACTTTCCAAACCATTCTCAACGTAGCGCGAGGTTTAGAAGACTCACTTTTTCGAACTCTGTTCAGTTGCTCTCCAACACTCTTTGGACCCTTCCAGCACTATCAGCCATGGCTGTACATTATTAAGAATACATTTGTGGAAAACGTATTCAACCTCTCTGGGTTATCCCTATCTACATTAACTTAACAGTTCATGAAATTGCTCTTTTCGTCATGGCTAAGAAACAACTTTGCCATGGAAACTGAAAATAAATAGGGAGTGATTTGAAGAACTCCAGATTCCTCCAAAATATACCAGGAAAACTCACACCCGTAGTTTTAAAACATGAGGGCCCTTACTGGAGCTCTATGAACCCTCCAAACTACTCCAGGCAATAGATTCCCTATTCGAAACACTGAAGCGTTTTGTGGCCTGTGGATTATTTGGATGGTTCATAAAGCTCCAGTAAGGGCCCTTAAATGTTTTAAAACTACAGGTGTCAATACTCAAACTTCAACCAATAGAATTTACCACTTCATTGTGACCCATTTTACTATTAAGATTTCTAATTATACAATTTTGATCCCATTGTGACCCATTTTACTATTAAGATTTCTAATTATACAATTTTGATCCCTCACCCCTTGAAATATAAAAAATAAAGTCGTGACCACACGATGAATAGTTTTTATGGTAATGCTAACTTAAGATTATTAAAAGGTGATGTATATAAACAATATTATAAAAAACAGATCATTTGTATTAATACACAGCTGCCCTTGACAACTGTAAGCAAAATGAACAAACCTTAAAAGAAGATTAAGAAACCCCACATAGTGGGAGAAATTTCTTGAAAAAGAATTTCAAGGACCAATATCTATATTTTGGAAAATGAGAACAAGTAGAAATGGACATCACAGAATGTGTTGTGTGGCATCCGATGGTCACTTCACTCAAACATATGCCACTTTACTTTGAATAGTAGTGCTACCTAATGAGACAGCACAACCTCATCAGATATCAACCCATGCTAGCTTACAAATAACATGATTAGAGATAAGATCTTTACAAAGTGGGGGCTATAGTTATATCCCTCCAAAACCTGTGCTAAACCAGCTATTTTGAGGTATTCTGCTTCTTGATAGTGTAAATTTTATTTACCTTACAAAAATTAACTTTTTAAAAATAAATGTACAGTACTGTACTGTAATAAAATCCAACAAAAATTGAGGTGGCACATTTACACTGGAAGGATCTTTGTCATTTGGAAATTACTGGAAAAAAAAAAAGTATTTGAAATAGAAATTTGTGCAATTTTGCATACAAATTTCTTATAGCCACCCCCACTTGTAATATATCTTGCCTCCTTGAGAAGCAAATACAAGGCAAGTGGTACATCCAACAGCATTAACTCATTTCAAGGCTATGTGCATTTACTACCAAACAAGTAAATATTTTACATCATCATCCTTGGACCAAATGCCCATTCAATTAATAAGGGTAACATGTTATATAAATCTTCATCACGAGTATCATACCACCACTTCACACACATCATTTATATAATGAACTAAATTAATGCTGTGGGTTGTACAGACAAGCTGGGACAGAGAGGCTCGTTCAAGTCACTTAGGGAATAAAACTCTAGTGCCAGGCAACTGAGGAAGAGGGTAGACATGTGTGGCTGAGTATATTAATGTGTAAGCTGGGCCAGGAAGGTGTAACATTACTTATAAAAAAGGACCTCTATAACTGTTCAACTACATCATTAATGAAGGCTGCTCAAATGGAGTTCACCTTCTACTCTATGTAATGTACATATAAAAGCTGTTGTTTCAGAGTATAACATTCCCATACCGTATGGTTATATCGATCCCCAAAGCAATAAAAAGTCAGGATGATTAAAATATTCACATTTCAGTTAAGTTTCAGATCAGCACTTAACTACTGAAAGCCACAAGTTAAACAAAACATTATCAACATCTGTAGTATTCTTAGTTGGTAATAAAATGCAAATTATCCTTAACAAACTTAATATGGGACTAATTTTCTTTAATTTACCAAACTAAGAATAAAAACTCTCACTGGAATAAACTCCACCAGTGGAGAGAACAGAATGTCAGCATAGTAAACAGGGTGTGGGTTGCCGACACCTGTACAAAAAGAAATATATATGGTGCTCTGAAACATAACTGACAAAAGAGAGGACTGTGTCCCTGTAATGCACCCCTCACTTACCACTCTCTTGCCTCACCTGACCATACACTTGCCATTTAATTGATGATAATCAGCAATTTTATTTTTCTGAAAATATAGAGTATATATCTTTCTAATTCCTGCAGTTTGGATTTTTCATCCAGGGTCACTGTTGTCGACACAAATTGAATGCTGAATTCTACCGTACACAGGCCACAAATCAAAATGGAAGTGTCCTGGTTAAAAAAAATCTCACTAATTTTAGGCTATCTTTTGCCATGGCTGGTTTTCATCCTTGGTCTTGCTATGCTGACTGTGATCAACCCTGTGTCAGTGTTGACCTTAAGGCTAATGGCGTTACTGAACTGAAGACTGGTGAACTTTCTCAGGCCAGATTGCAGTTGGCTAGTTGAAGGTACCTGGCAATGTGTGTCTGGGCTTCCTGATTCAGTGTGCCCAACTTCCCTTGTATGGTACCTGGGTGTGCCTGGGACACCTGAGCCAGACATTGGGCCAAATACACTTGTGGACTGTCTACCTTTCCAGCGAGGGGGTCAATGTTCTGCTTCTGTGCATGGATGAGTCTGGCAGAGGAGCCCTGGAAGGCAGGTATGTCTTCAACATCAATGAAGTGCTCCCCAGCAGGCAAAGAGTCATCCTGAGGACACTCAAATAGCCTAATCACTGCTTCCACTAAGGCCCCCCACTTTTCTCTGTACTGACCTCCATACATTTCACTCTCCATGGCTATGCTGCTTAGTCCTACTCCACAGATCTTCTTTTCAAGATCACCATCTACTTTCTGCAGGTCAGGATAGACCAATCTCTCTATCACCATGGAAAACATGTTTGTCTGGAGGGTGTCGATGATGTGTATTAGCCTCGCTGCTGAATGTTGTATGACAAAGAGGCTCATAAACACAAGCAAGCACTTGACATACTTAGTAGTCTTGCTGGAGGTCAGACGTCGGAAGAGGATGGTGAAGATCTGCTTCCAATAATTTTCAAGGGCCTCTTTGGGCATATGGAGTAACATGCACTGTAAAAGTGCAAATCCCTCATGATCATTGGTCTTGGAAGCATTGAGTTTACTAAATACACCCAGCACTGCCTCCAACTTACCCGTCTGGATAACTTGGACAGGAGCCTTCTCAATATATGCCTGAAGGAGCCTCACCATGGGAGCAACATATCCTGGTCGCTCCCACAGTGTTGGTATTACCAAAAAGTGATACAAATTCATATAAGCATCTGGAACTTGTCCCTTCTGTCTCTCCAAAAGCAGAGACATAATCTGGAACACATATGGGATCAGACTGTCTACCTCATTTTGCAAAATCTCCTGGAAAATGGGGAAGAGATTACGATCAAATTCACCAACGGCACCATCCACCGAGCCACACACGGTCTTAACAACAATGGACAGGGTTTCAAATAGATAGTGGATAAAGTGTGGTTTAGTCGGATTCTTGGCTACTTGCTGAAGTTTGAGGATTAGCTGAGGGACGACAAGACCTGCATGTTGCATCAGATCTTCCTCGAGAATGCTAGTCACCCTCATCACAGTCTTCATCACATACTCATTCTGTTGTGACTCTTCCTTGCCTAGTACCCCCAGCAGGTTACCATAAAGTGTGGCAGCCACTGGGGAGACATCTGCCTTCTGAACTATTGCTATATTGTTTACACGCACAAGGAAAATCTTGTCGATGGCTGCAGCAGCATAGGTGTGTACCACTGGGGATTGTGAAGTCAGAAGACAAGTCAGGCCTGGCACACTCAACTTTATATCGCTCAATGGAAAACGGAAGGTGATGACAAACTTTATAGCTTCAGCCTTCAGTATGGGCAGGTGGTTTACTGTAAAAGGGAAAGTGAAAAGTTATGTAAGTATAGTGTGGTAAAATCTGGAAACACGGCACAACTTTTAGGGACTACGTGCATAAATCATGAGTAACCCCTCAAAATATGTAATGTTCTACATGCAAATTTGTGCAAGCTGCCTATCAAAGATAAAATGCTTTACAAAATTTATTGATGCAAGAACACTTATCATGGTTCAATCTTTTGTTCCTGTAATATGATTTAAAATACAGTTACCAGCAATTCCCAAGACTGTTCATATTCCAAGCCTAATACATACAAGACCAGCTACTAAATACAATACTGTAGTTTGTCATAAATTTTTAAATTTCTATCTGTAATTCCCATTCACAGAACGAGCAAACAGCCCATAAATCAATGGTAAAAATCCCATATACACTGCATAACGAATAGATAGTACAAGAGAACATACACAGTATAGCTATAATCTGTATTGATAATCTATCAATATATTATCACCTCATCTTTCCCATTCTCACCATTCTGATCCTGGACCTCTGGAAGAATGTGTGTCTTGTAGAACTCCGAGATGTTGCACAGAGCGTTGATTTTGGTTGCTCCATGACGTGCAGTGTGACCCTTGGCTGAAAGTGTGGTCACCAGGTAGATAGCTGCCACCTTATTACGCCAGCACTCCGTCGGCTTCTCAGTATAAGTTGCCAACATAGACTGTGGACAGATGTTGTTTCCTTAACTATTTCTGTTTAGTTCCAAGCAGTAGTCTGGCTACCAATATTTTACTCCAACTCATGCTATGCAAATCTAAGCAAATCAGGCATTATGTGCAATAAATACATTACTAGATACTCTCATACAAATATTTTCTCACTCCCCACCTACTTACTTACTGGCTTAGTTGGCATCCACTTACATATCTGTCTTTAAGTGGGTATGAATATTGACTGTAGTGACATATGTTATCACTACAGTACATCATTAAATTTACTAGTGAAAAGAGAAATATTTCCAAAATATACTCCTCATGACTGTGATAATACATTACTGATGAGCTCACCTGGATATACTGGCCGAACACCTGTGTCATGCGAGCCTCAAAATGGCGTGACAGTACCCTCACAAAATCCACCGCTGCCCTACGTCTGGTTTCTGAGTCCGCCCCTTCCAGCTCCTGGGACACCCATTGCTCCCAACTGTCCTCAAACAGTTCTTCGTCACAGTCTACAACAGCAAATGGAGAAAAAAATAATTATATTTGCTTCTGAGACAACAACTGAGAACAAAAGCATAGAAAAAGATAAAGCATTATTGTGTTCTGAGTATAAATGGGATTTACAATTCAATATATCTACAGAGGCTGGTATTACAGGTAAGTCAGCTACAAGGGATTCAAAGCTTTTGGGCAGTTTGTGTGGAAGGTATACACGACGGAACGGAAACTAGAACTCCAGCATATCTCAGTAACAAATGTGGGACAACCTACCCCTGAGATGCATGTTGGGTAGGATGACCTTCTCACAGATCCCAGACAGGACTTGTTCATTCTCAAACAGACCCTTGCTGTGGTCACGCTCTGCCACAGCGCACAAGAACTGGATCGCGTGACTCACCATCTGGAAGGAGCAGAGGGAATTGATTATGGTTCCTAATTATTTCATGTTTCTTCAGATCCACTTGGTTTTACTTCCCACAGGCCACTAAGTGTACTGGTATTTCCCTCTTTTGATAAAATGGCCTTCAACTTTCTGTTACCAATTATCCCCCCAACCCCTTGCAGAATTTGTGTCCGGTTAAAAGTATTCTTTTTAACACTTACAGTGCTGGATGTGAATACTGTACCCCGACTCTTGTCAGAATCCTCAATAAATCCCTTATCATAGATGCAATGAGTAGAACAATATGAGCCTCACCTGGTCATACTTTACATCAAGCGTGGTGGTGGAGAGCAGGTTCCACACTACGGTCACAAACTTCTCAATGAATGGTTCAAATTCCTCACGATACTTGCCAGCATAAAGGGTGATATTCTCACAAACCTGGCTCTTCACCTGTATAAAAAATACAATATTAGACAAACACAATGATCAATAAGCTACATTATGTTCATAACTCTGTCCCAGTGACTGCCACTCGCTGGCACCTTTAATAACCTTTAATCCACTGCAACTTTATTTCCAAACCAATATCCTGGTCTCACCTGCTCCAACACCCCAATCTCATCAGCAGCAGAGACAAGGAGAGGACTGTTGAAGTCGAGTAGAGTAAGGAAGTGCTCCATCCACACAGCCATGTTATCCTCAAAGAACTCAGGTAGGTCCTGGGAGTTGAGGGCCAGGAAGAGGCGCCCCACTGACACCAGGGAGGAGAAGATGACATGCAAGGCCTCCCTGTTATTTACATTCTCACCAGCAAACTTCATCAGCTCCTGTAATTGGTCACAGGGATAAGGAAATGAATTGGTGACCATGCAATCAGACATACTCAAGAGTTACCAAAACCTGCTTACTTATGTTGGTTATAAATATTGATCAATATCCCAGTATCTGCACAAACATTCAAAATATAGAACTACAGTAAAAGTCCCTTTATCCGGAGGTCTATACCTTAGAATGCTCGCTCCCATGGAACTTTTTGGGCCCATCAATTTTACCCATAATTATTGTATCCCAAATTATTGAAAAAATAAAAATAAATACCAAAAAAGTAATCTCCCGAGATATAATTCAGTGTTGTGGGTGTCTACATTATTCATTATGGCTCCTAATAAACCACCAAAGAAGACCACTAAGAAGTTGAGACCTCATAAGACATTAAATTACGAGTGTCAAACTGTCAGCTACGATCCTCCCGACACTCATAAATTACTTGTGACAGGCAGTGGTGCCAGGACTGATGCACAAAATTTCCCTATTCGCCTCAATAAAACCCTGTTTACTCTTCTCTTGAAAATTGACGGTCTTTATTTTTGGTATTTCGTCTGATAGAAATTTCCGTTACTCTTGAACTATCTTTATATAATTTCCTTGTGTCGAATACAAAATTCTGTACAACAGAGAAATTTCCCTGCACCTGGCAACAAGTGCAGGGAAATTTCTCTGTTTTGAGGAATTTTGAAGTCCACACAGGGAAGTTAAAGATTGTTCAAAAATAAACAGGGAATTATTGAGGCAAAAAGGGAAATTTTGAAGATGAAGTTAGGGAAATTTCATCAAGCAGACCTGGCAATACTGCCTGACAACAGCTGCAATCCTCTCACCACCCCCTCCCTACCTCATAAATTACATGTGACAGGGAAACCTGTATTTAAAAGTAATAAGAGTATTTTATACGTATTTTGGGGGGTATCTTTCGATAACACGGAATTTTCGCTAATTCGGAAGTCTAAAAAAAAACCTGCCTTCCGGATTAAGGGACTTTTACTGTATAAACATTGGCTACCACTGTATAAAAACTAACAAAAAAAAATTTCCAATATAAATTTTCTCCTACTAAATATCACACATCCACGAAAGAACTAACCACAAACAGGTTGGTGAGAGGTTGGGCAAAGTTATCAAGGACAAACTTAATCTCCCGCCACAGCTCCTCCGACTTGTTCTCAAACTCGTAGCGCCGCATCACAGAGTAGGACGTCTGTAGCACCCCATTGATGATGTTGAAGTCACCTTAGGAAGAAAATATCTCATATGTAGGGAGACAGAAATGCATCCAGCAATCAAGGTCTGGGAGAATAACTACTTTAGAACCCAGAAAGTTCCTCAACATGGCTATAGTACCTCACCTAGTTGAAAGTAGGAAGGTCTGGGAAAAAAATAATAAACCAATATACTGTATAAATATATAAACAAACAAATATAACAAACTCACCAGATTTAAACTTCTCCGCCATGTAAGGAATGAGGTCTGGCCACTGATGAGGAAAGTCAGATTTGCCAATGATTGAGATGGCCTCGGAGAGTTGGCGCTGGACCCCCTCTGGTGACCGCAGCATCAAGTCCACAATCTCACGTTTGATCACCATTCTATCGTTGGCGCTGATTCGGTTGTTGCCATCTTCATCCTGCCAACACAAACATACAAAGACTTTAATATCAACAGTAAATATTTTCTTTCCTCTCAGTACCGCGGCTCTCTTTGATATTCCTCTCCCTGTACCCACAAAAATTTCCAATGTTTAAACTCCTTTACTTCCTCCCTCCTATTACCTTGTAGGATATTTCACAGCTAATCAATCACCTTTGACTCCAATTATCTTGAAACCCATCACCGTACTCTCATTATTCTCTTATAAGCACCTTGAAACTCATCCCCTCTGTAACTCCCTTTCACTTTCTGACAGCAGCAGAAAACAAAAGAATTTTACTCCATCCAAAATCAGTTTCAAACTATATGATGGCTAAAATAATAATACTTATACTCGTAATAATAGAAAGTAGGTAACTCACCACCACCCAATTCCTTTTAATAAGGTTCTTGAGGTTGATAGAAGCTGCGAGCTTGATGTTCATAGGCACCTGAGCTTCATCCCGAGTTAGAAGCATCAACAGCAACACTGGATAGTTCTCATTGACCTCAACCTGACTCAGGAACTGTTCCGCTGCAACCACAACAAAAGGTTAACCATTTTTCCGCTAAATATAATAACAATATCTACTTTAGCACTTTTGTGCTTTTTATTTTTAAGTGCAGGAATAATAACTGCTTATAATGTAGATGAGCCAAATGTAAACACACATGGATTCACTGGGTACAACATATGTACTATATTTGAAATAAGCAGAGAAGACAATACAGTATCTGTAACATGCCAGAACTGTATATACAGTAACATAATGTATAAGACAGTCTGGGGAACTACAACAAAATAATGTATAAAAAAAAATTAAGTGACAGTTAAATTTGACCCTAGAGTATTATGAGGTATTATGAAAAAGTGAAAATTAAAGAGAGTCCAGTACTAACCAGCACGACGTTGAGCAGGATCCTGGGAGAGAGTGCCGGTGAGCATCTCCACCAGGCGACCCAGGTTCTCCTCACTCACCTCCATCTTCTCCCTCCCACCTCTGTTACATTATAACAAAGTAACAATTATTGGCCAACATTATTAATATCTGATATATCTCGTGTTTCTATACAATTACTAAAAATAGCCCACGGTAAAACTTATCAACCACATCATCAAGCATTTAATTTTATGCCGTATTCTGAATCATCTAGGAATTTTATGATTTATTGATATATTAAACTGTTGATTGTCAGATATGACATACAGTACCATATCTGTACACTACAGCCACCCCCTTATAATCCTAAAACCTAAGGGAGAGCATCAGAAATTGGGCATCTTAGGTGGAAGAATTCATTCAAGTTAACATATTTGGGATTACCATCCATTAAAGTAAAAATTTGAAAAACATGAGTCGAGTTTCATCAAATCCGAACTGACCTAACCACAATGGATATTGAAAAAGCCAAAAAAACACTGACACAAAATGGAGAAATTGCGGGTAAAAGTTGATAATTGCTACTCCATTTTTTTTAATTACCTGAAATGCCTTCATTTAATTGTTTTTTTATCCAGTTACTTTCTGAAATTATGTATTTTGTTACTTTCTGAAATTATGCATTTTGTTACTTTTCTATTCTCCCTCCTACCCCTACAATCTTGGGGGGAGAGCAGTGGTAATTAGGGTTTTGGGTGGGGGAAAACATGTTGAACCAACCTGACCTTACCTAATCTAATCTAGACCTAACCTTAGCATCCTTCGGTTCTAACCCTGGTATCCTTTTGTCCTACTCCTAGCATCCTTCGGTCCTAACCCTGGTATCCTTCGGTCCTACTCCTAGCATCCTTCGGTCAGTCCTAACCCTGGCATCCTTTGGTCTTAACCCTGGCATCCTTTAGATTTAACACTGGCATCCTTCAAATATGAAGATCCAATTTGTGACATAATTACATGAATGACTACTGAATCCTTTATGATGGTATTGTGTATATGAATTACATATTTACTGACTATCGTTGAAATACATTAGGAAACGTCGGAAACATAATCGAACTTGGGCATCATCCTGACCATTTTAATTTAATGGTTTGAGCGACTAATTTGATATCAAAAGAAAATCACATCTAAATATACTAAATTTACCGTTTTATTCCCACCCAAGACCCCCAATACCAAACGTTCTCCCCAACAAGATCGCTGGGTGGGTGCGTACAGGGTATTCTTCAAAACATAGCATGTCCGAAAGAAATAGAGGTAAAAATAACTTAAAACACAGTATATATATCATATAAATTAATACACCAGAAAAACATATTGGTCACCTTGTCATGCATTTTGTGAGATAGTTAGTAAAAGTTTACGTTTACCATATATACATACATATATATATATATATAACATGACTATCACCTATTTCCTACCTGGGCACCTGAACCCTTTATCGTCAATTACACAAAGTGAGGAAAATCACTCACTAACGTATATATATATAAATAAAGGTATATATTGAAAGATTACCGTTATTGCGTACGTTTTTTTTACCTTCGTTACCCACTTATTTTTACCATTCTATGACTATTTTCTTCTACGGCATTTCCTCCACAAATTCCATTTCCAAGATAAGGCATATTCAAATGGGGCATTTTGAAATTAGCCTGACCTTACATAACCTAGACCACAGCAGACTACCGAGACCTAACCTGGACAGACTACCGGGAAATAATTGTGGAAAAGTACAGAAAATGACCGGGGTAAAATACTGGGACCTAGTTAGATCTGACAACACTGCTATAGCATGGTAATTCTTTCAATAAATATAAAAAAAAAACTGTAACCTCCACTTTACCTCAACTCCCTCAAAATATGGCATTAGTCAAGCGTTTGTCCATAATAACTCCCATAATTTTTTTTTATGTCAAATATGCTACTTAATGCATGTAAGTTAGGCTATGTCATTTTCTTATTGAGTATTTCCGTCGCAAATGCATCCAGCCCCGTATTTTGCCTAAGTTAGGTCTCGGTAGTTTGCCATGGTCCTGATTAGGTTAGGTGAGGTGAGGCTTTATGTTAACTAATTTTATTTAATGCATTGTTGTGTTTTTCAGATGAATCTAGTTCAAATATGGCGAAAATGAGGTATTTTCGGAGAGTAAGTTGGGGCAGGAGGGGGAAAACCTTCCAAAACATTAATTTGTGACGGTTTTGAACACTAAATTCGTTCAAAGCACACTATTAAGCATTACATTCTGAAAACCTCGAGACAAAAGCAGATTATGGACAAACGCTTGACTATTACCCAAAATATTACCGGTACGTTAGTCCACTTATTGGCAGATATAATAGACACAAAGAAACACCAGACAGGAAAATTATGATGATATATAGACACAAAGAAACAACAGGGAGGAAAATGACTGACATAGACACAAAGAAACACCGGGGAGGAAAATGGCAAGAAAATGATGACGATATAATGATTATGATTGTCGACCACGCCTGACCAATCACCACCATACCTTCATCATTTCACCACCAATAAATAGGCCTTGTTCCACCCTCATAACGTCATTAATTACCCTTCATTACATCATCACCACCACATGCCATCCTCATATCCCATCATTACACCACCACATGCCATCCTCATTTCACCCCTAATTATCGCTATTACACCCTTATTTCCCCTAATTACCCGTCACACAGCACCACCAGAGTATCCTATTAATGTCCCCAAGGTGTATTAATCCCCATAACACACCTGGATGGATAATTACCTGTATATTTAATCAAGTGGGTATGGTTTTGTTTACCCCCTTCACAGCTCCGGTTTGAACCTCACTGGAAACAGGAACATTACTCGATGCTGATTGGCTCAAGTTGGGTGGCTAGGAAGATACTCGATGCTGATTGGCTGGTGTAGGATGGATAGGATTTTACTCGGTGGTGATTGGCTCGCGTGGGATGTAGAGGAAATTACTCGATGATGATTGACTCATGTTCCCCCGCGGGTTATCCAACTTCTATTATATATTTCTTTTTTTACGAGATTTTACGACTTTATTATAATATTGGAATATATTTTTGGATTATACTAGACGAAAATATATACTCCTGGAAAATATACTTTATGGAAAAATACTCCATAGGAAATAACTCGTGATATATTCCTTCAATATTATTATTAATCGGAATATATTTATATAGTCTTCATGAAAAATATACTCCAAGATATAATTATACTCCAAAGGGAATACTGTAGGTTAATTCCCGGCAGAAAAATAAAATAAAATCACATGTGGTCGGAAATACTGCATCCAGGAAAATACTGCTCTGTGATTGGCCCACATGGATCGTATAATGGCCTTCAACTGTGGCTCTCTATGTAATGAACTAATGATGATGGCTATTCTTTCTCTATCAACGTGTGGGATTAGACTTATTATATGTTTAATTAAGGGGGTATATAGCACATTATTTTGGGTGGTGAATGATAAATCTGGAGCAAATGATTCCCCCAAACTATTCTAGGCAAAAGAGGATACTATTATTTTTCTTCATCTGGGTCTATTTCCTGGCATATTTTGGAGGAATCAAAACGCTCCAATCTTTCAACTGTATATTATCCCCTTATTAAATTAATGTTTGGTACTGTGTAAGGGCAGCGGGGGATTATTCTGCTGAATTTTATTACACATTCCGCAGTTATTTAGGGTTGTACTTTGCGTTGATTGGTGCTAGTTAAAAAAAAGAAAAATTGCACCTTCTATTATTTTGTGATATTATAATCTGACGTCATTGTAATAAATATGTTCCTGGTGTTATTGACCTGATCAATCTCTGATATATAACTGATAAAGCTGTGTATTTGCTGGTCCTTATCTTGTTAGTGGAATATTGTCAGGGTACAGTAACTTACTATAATATTGGTAGAGGAATATTATTGTAAACTATTAAGCTTTATCTATTCAAGCATTAAGGCAGCAAGGCTCCCTGAAGCATTATTGTTTGTTTAGTACTGAAGAATGAAATACATTTTTACTTCACAATGAAAGGTTTCATAACAGTTATATAATAATGATATAATAATAATATATATATAATAATACCATAACAAACCTACTGAATAAATCTCAGAAGCTTTCCATCTGGCACAGGAATAGCTCACACAGCTTTCATGTTCCTGTACAATATTTTGATGC
The DNA here is from genome assembly GCA_034508575.1 of Petrolisthes manimaculis. Classification (NCBI taxonomy): domain Eukaryota; kingdom Metazoa; phylum Arthropoda; class Malacostraca; order Decapoda; family Porcellanidae; genus Petrolisthes; species Petrolisthes manimaculis. The sequence goes on from JAWZYT010005307.1 coordinate 22,675, forward strand.
TGCTGATGTATCGTGGAATACTTTAATAATGGCCGATTTCCATATGGTACCAAGTTGTCAAGACCTGACAGGGTGCAGGGTATAGGGCCACAGATTTTGTAATAATGTAAACTATGAAATGTCATATGCTATTTAATATTTGCAATATAATCAACACCCATATAGCTGTTACACATCTTTATGTGACTGGAAAATGCACATACTGTACTCTGGGTATAAATTATTTCATGAGGCAACTGTACAATACGCTGGATCCACTTACTCTGTGCCCCTTTCCTAAATTCCTACAGGTTTCTAAATGGTATCGTGTAACAGGATGCTCTTCAAGACCTTGAATACAGGAGGTTTGTTCTCGGTAATGCCAAGTCAACAGGAAACACAGACTTGTGAGACAGGAAATCTTATATAAGTTCAGATCGTCTCTTACCATATCCTGGAAAGAGTACATCATCTAGGATTCCTCTATGACCTTTGGGTCTTCCTTGCACAAGTTACTTTTCCTGGCTTGGGTACAAACTCATACGTACCTTCTGTCACTACATTAGGGTAATGAAAATTCTTATATATAGTATATAATTTTCATTTTAATAAATAATAATAAATTGACCTCTCACCCATTAACAATCTATACAGAGATATAATCTACTTCACCATATGTACAAAAATCTCAAACTGGAGAGCTCCACATACTACTTCCATTTACACCAGAAATATCATATCTTTAAAATCTGTAAAAAGGATAAAATTTTATTTAGTAACTGTTGTTATCTTTTGGCATCTTATAAGAAACCTCAAAGTTAAAAACATAGTTTAAGTGTGTTCATGAAATAATTTTGTGTAACCCCTCTGATGGCAATGTTTTAAATATATATATTTATTCCGTTATAGGTATTGAATGCCTGTTATTACAGGTAGCCCATCTTAAATATAAATTTCACTTAAGCAAGCAAATAAACGATTCTCTATAGTATATACTGTAGATGGCTTATTTTACAGACATTATCTTCTTAGGTACTGGTTGCTCATTTAAAATAGATATTATATCTTGATAATACTGTAACTGGATTTAAGCTGAGAGTTCACAAACACTCTTAGGGTCAATTTCACAGTTATGTGAAATAAAAAGTTATTTTGAGATACAGTTCAAGATTTCGCTCTTTTTTTTTTTTTTTTTTTTTTTGGGGGGGGGGGGGGGGGGGACATAACTATGTTCTGATTATGGTTAATATACAGTATTGTGTGAAGGCTTTGGGTAACATGGCTCCTGCAGTACACTATGAAGACTAAGTGTGGTTTGAGAAGCACCAAACAAATAGCATCATAGTACAGTACTATCAAATTGTTCCAATGTTACACACACTACTGTACATCAAGTTTCACTGTCTCTTCACATCATCACCACTGATCCACTTCTGTATTTTGGAAAAACTTTTACACAGAAAAATTTGAAAGCAAGCAAATTTCTGTTGACTTTTATCCCATTCAGAAGCTAGTTACACAAAAAATGGACATTGTGGTGGTGGCAGTGGAACAAATAGTAGCTGGAAATCATAATCACCATGCACCCAACCAGATCTGAATCTCAATAACATAACTATGACACATATCACTGATATTATAAAATTATATGCTTTACAGTCCTTGTTAAAAGTTAAACCAGTCTGATTCCCTCAGCATCCTCCCATGTAGAAAAAAAATCTAGTGTGCATGGTACAGTAAAGACAAATGTAGAGTCCTTGTTTCTCTGATGAAGATATGCACGGTGAATTAATTTTGAAGATCTAAACATCAGATTCTCAATAATGTAATGACATGACTGAAATTTTGTGATGATTTTGTTTACAACACAAAGTAGTGTTCATAGTTAAAGAATTGGGTGACTGCTATTGTGGGTAGTGGTGATACTATATGGCATCATGTGTGCCGTGATATGTGTGGTTGGGGAGAAACAAAATCACACTGTAGCATTCAATTTAAAACTGAATAAGTATCTGCAATGAACCAAACTTAAAGTGCACCATTTGTAAGAAGTTTTCATCCAATATCTTTCTGCACACACATTGTCTTTGACTGTACAAGTTACATTGCTATAGCACAATACATAATACAGTACAGTAATACAAGAGAATGTTTACAATTTTTTGCTTGTTTCTGTGCCCATACCTTACTACATAAATATTAATTTGCTACTGTATTATACACTTCATATTGCACAATATTTAACAATAAAAAAAATCTTAACACTTATTGCCAACTTGTTAATATGAGGGGATGAATGTTGATAAATTACGAGAGAAGGGAATAAAATCTTACATTTCATTTATGTATTAATATTAATATAAACCTTCCTTATATGACCACTCACACACCCTCCTACCTAAATACTATTCTACATCCATTAAATAAAAAAACATACATCTTTTAGAAAAACTTCCCACCAGGAATCCTTCGCACCCTACAACACCTCTACAGACACTAAAACAATTGTTCTACCTTGAGTTGCATAAAAAATCCTACAGTTTTAGTAGAAAAATAGTACTACACTCCCTGTATCAGAGAGAGGGGTTATCTAGCACTTCAACCCTGGCTAAGATATCACCATCATGGAAGTAGTCAGGCGTCACATGCACAGGTCCATGAAGACGGACGCAGGGCTGCCAAAGGACGCCTTCTAACTCGGAACTGAAGGCCAGCGCACTCCACTCACACCTCTTATTCACTCAAAGTAACAACTGCTCATATAGTGTGACCTAATATTGTTTTGTACATCTACATCCGCACATCACACTCATACTAAACCACAACTATGCATAAACAGTACCTTTTGTCTGTGTTTTAGACCTGCATGTATCCTAACATCATATTAATCCCCATGTTACAAATACACCTTTTAAGTCTCACACTATAGCATTGCCAGAAGATGAACAAAAGTATCAAATATCAAAATGCTGCGTTCCATTCTAAAGAATATAATAAATCTGAATCACCAGACAAAAACAAAGTCACTTAACCCTCATTCTTACTCACACATTTTATTCTAAAACACTTTGGAATGTTGTGATATTGTACAGTTCCTTCACCTCTGCAGTTACAGGCAGTGAACTAAATCCATTCAAGAAACCCTTACATTATAAATTTAGGGGGCATCAGTTTTATGTTTAGTATAATACTGCAGACTACCTCAGTTGAATGTCATTAAATACAGTACTATGAAACTTTTTTAAGATCCTCACAAAGCATAGTAAATGCAGAACTGAAAGGGGCTGTACATATTCCTGGCAGCTAAAACACTGATCCTTAGGCAACATCGTGATACTATAAATCTCTCCCTTATAGGAGCTCATTAATTTTATTGGTGCCAAACATTACTTTGCTAAGCTTCAAATACTCAGCTGTGTCAATAGTTATATGTATACAATTTATATTAAAGAAATCGGCACTTACAAGGAATTTTTTTTTATCACAATTATGTATTCTGTCTTGGCACAGTTTGAACGAATCAGTTTTTCCAGTTCACTCCCTCTATTTTACCTTATAAACATCGATAAGTTGAGAGAGTGATCAACAAAAATGTATCACCAGCATCCACTCACGACATTCCATGTGCAAACAGTATACTGTACTGCACTGTACACATTACCATGACTGGCAGAAATCTGTACACATGAATGTCCTCAACAGTCATATCTAACAACAGTTGTTTCTCACTCTAATGATTCACACACAGAAGGGTCAACGAGATTCCGTTTTGGTGTAAGTGCTGTGCTCCTTATATCAAGAACAAGCACTTGGTGGTCCCTTGAAAGAATATCACTCCAATATCCAAAAGTATGAGGAAGGTAACAGCACCAATAAACTGTATCACAAACTTAAGTAAAGGCTAGAAAGGAATCAAGAAATATACAAATAAAATTATAAATGTCAAAAGTAAAAACATTACCAGCACATTAAAAATGAGGTGGGAAGTGGCTATGGCGAAAGTCACATGAAAATTCCCAACAGCAATGGAGCCACTGCTAACAATCACAGTATTCTTGAAGGGAGATACAGGTGGGTACGACAAATGAATATTTCTGGTGGTGGAAGAATTACTTCAGAACATTTCACCATATAAAATAATCCTAAGGGGATCACACTTCGATTAAAAAAAGAACAAGAAAAGAAAAAATACAAATCCCAGGGTTATACACACTTCTGTTCTAAAAATTTCACATACAACATCTGACCTGGAGTGTCATTTAAAACATTTGTTTTAGATCTTCCAGTGTTTATAATTCAGGTGGAATTGGTGCTCTATTTTCCTCATACTTCAAAATATTAATGTTGTAATCAAAAGTACTAAAGTACTAAAATGACAAAATTACCAGTGTGGGAAACTTATGACATTAACAGATAGATTTCATAGTTACAGAAGATTATGGAATAAGTAATGAGTTGAGGAAAGATTTGATAGATAGGGAGAGATGAGATTATAGGAAAAGTTATCCTTACAGACACTTTCACATACATTTCAAGTGACTTACACTAGTAAAACAACAAGGTATATATACTTATAATGCATATAGTTCTGGTATGTCTTCATTCTTCTCACTAAACACCAATATCTTCCTCTCTACTACTATACAATATGATGACTTTCCTGTTATCTTACATTACTGCACTTCACAGCACACCGTAATATTATCGAGACGAGAAGATGACAACTATGTACTCATTCACAAAAAATTTCACTAATGCAGTAAAGGATATTACGTATTTCTAACACTCTCAGACTCATATATTCATTTGTAGCGTACAGTATATAAAACATGCTCCAAGGATTCAATTCTCCTGGTGCTTACTTTTGATTTTGATTGGTACTGTACAATAAATTGGTATGTATGAATGATGCTTCGTGGTAAACACGAGTAATTTGTTTCTATAATAGCCTTGTAATTCCCATGTTATAAACAAAAATTTGGCACACTTATAGATAAAGTGCAATAAAATGTTAGCTGATGATGCAGTGTGGGGAAAAAATCTTAAGAACATGGTTAATGAAAGGGGGTCGAGTGTGATTTTATGAGAACTTTGGGGGAAGTATAAAATATGCAGTACAGTATTATAAAAAAGTACATGTGGAATTTTTGTGCAAATTCAACTTTCTGTATAGTGCAAGTTAACATCACAGATCATACACCCATCAAACACACTGGGGCACCATAGTTGCAACATTAAATGAACGGCATTGCTAGTAAGTACAAGTGATGTTAATGTTAAGTCCACACAAACATTAAAAGACTTAAGCGGCTTAATGTGTTTCCCATCAGCCTATCAAAGGGAAATTTCTTTAAATCTGCACCTGGAAATTTGACTACAAATATCTAAAGACATTAATTGAAATGCATATATGTGTTCACTTCTGTGTTACACTGATTTGATAAATGATAAGTCCTTTTCATGCACACGAACCTTTCCCAATACAGCTAAGTTCCATGAGCAACCATTTTTGTTGCTGAAGCATATAAAACTACACAGAACATACCCACTAACACCAATATAGGAGGAGCCTTGGTAGATGATTCTCCATAACTTTTTCAGTGAAACATCAATGATAAAGGCTTCTCCCAAATAGTGCTTTCATCATTAGTTCCACACCTTTATTGTTCAGTATCTGGGCAGTCGAGCAGCAACATCTTGGATCTTGCTTACAGTGGCAGAAGATGGGTGAAAAGTAGATTGTCCCTCACAGTACCACCAAAGGTTACGGCTGATGTATAGACACTAGTTCTTTACAATCCCACTTTGGTAAGTAACTGCACATAACAAGACACAGTGGAGAAGCTTAGTTGGTTCTGTGGCTGCTGAGAATGAGTGCAGTGAGCAAACAATATGAAAGAGAGACATGGTTGGTTGACTGGTTGGTCTTGTGGAGCGGAGATGGCTGAATGATGAGATGACGCAACACAAAAATAAGGTTTGGTCCAGTAGTCAGAATGGGACAAGTGACCAGATGTAAGCACTGGCCCACCACAGCAAGACTGGGAGGGCAGCAGTGTGCAAATGAGTTGGCAGAGTGAGAGTGACGGAGTAGGGACGTGAGAGAGGCAGCTCAATTTGTGAGGCTGAAACACATACACACAGACATACAGATCCACATACATTCCATTCACACATCTGCTCTTCAGCACCTGTTGAAAAAACAAAACAAAACAGGATTTTCATATGCATAATTTCTGTAGTTGATATTGTATTGACAAAAGTATGATTCCAATATAGCACAACATTATACAGTACATGTAGAAAGCCGAGTTGGACATAGTGACTCATCAGAAGAAACATACTGGGATAGCTTGATTATATGGAGTGGTATGGTTGTTGGGAGGAGGAACATGGCTGGAGGGATAAGTACACTCTCTAAATAAAGAATTAGTGCCCTGATCTATAGGCTTACCAACACATTCCAAGTTTCCTCGAGATGTATCAGAATTTTATGTTTCTTGCTGTCCTTTAGTTTGAGTTAATGCTGATACTTTTTTTTAGAGAGTGTACATGAAGGAGGGTGGGATGAAAGGGTGTAGACTGTAGAGCTATTTTAGAAATATATAGATACTGTTTAACCAACAGAGGAATAGATACTGGTAGATAGATAAATAGAGAAAGGAATGAATAAATGTATGGATGAATGAAGAGAAGGAAAGAGATGCCCGGACGGATCAGAGAGGAAGAACACAACCAACCTAGTTATCACACGCCTCGTTGCGCTCCGCGAGAGAATCGAGTGTGTCTGAGCTGGAGGAGTGGGTGAGGTCTGGGGTGAGGTCGGTGGGGCTCAGATCCTCGGGTTCGTCAAAGTGCTTTTGTCGCTTGCGGTCGTTCCAGCGCAAGCACTCATCCAGGGAGGCGAACCAGTCGGCGATCTGGTCCTCAGCGCAGATGGAAGGGACCGGGTAGATGGAGGTGGTCACGCGCAGACTGGTGGTGGTGAAGACATGGTTAGATATATAAAACAAAATACACAGACAAAAACATGCATAAACTTTTCAGTAATTTGAAGAGAAGTATTTATAGTTACAGTATGTATATTGTACTCCTGCTTTTCACAGTAATAATGAAACTTTGCCTATACAAACCTCTCTATTAGTGTTCATTTTATGCAATATTATATAATTATACAGTACAACCCTGTATGATGAAATGACAGTTGAAATGGGTCTAAATGACATACTGAATAAGGTAATATAAAACCAGTACAGTACAGTATTCAAACCCTATTGAAAGAAATACATCAGAACAAAAATAGTAGGTTTAGTATAGAATACAAAAATATATCTAACTAACAATTACTGAATAATACATGTTAAAGGCAAATTATCTGAATGAAATTAAAGAGATTCAGAGTCAAGAATGTTACAGTGAGACAGATTTTAAGTTGTAGTGTACTGTACTATATTAAAGGAAAGCGGAAAGTAAAGAAGCATACTGTTTTCAAGTATGAGGAAGGAATTTAAGTGTTGTACAGGTGTTATAATACAATAAGTACTGTATAATACTGTAATATATTCTTGTATGCATATACTGTACTGTACAATAATTTCTTAATTGTTTTTTAAATATTGTGGTGCAGTCAAACATAAAGTATATCAATTAATTGCTATTCTAAGGGGTAAATATACTGTAACGTTACTCTTAATAAATACCAATAAGTGGAATAAAATCTAATACTAAGAAAGTTACTAAGAAGATGAATGAAGTAGAGAGCAAAAGAGGTTTGTAAGGAAAGAGCAAACTTAAAGTTCCTAATGATCAGCTACAGAGAGATTTTATTATCAATAAGAGTTGCTACAGTGTTTATATAAAGTATTCCCTTGGAGGGGGAAATGAATGTGCAAATGGAGTGTCCAAATTATGTTTTTTCAGTCTTGCTCAAATTTCAGATCTCATCATGCCCTAATCATATTGCTAAGTGTAAATATCTGAGAATACTTTATATTAGGCACTTTACAATTTCTGGCTAAGAAATTTTATAAAATATATACAGTAATCATATACTGTACAAGGATTATTAAATTTTGCTAGAGTATAGGTTTCACACCTAGAAGCTTAATTAAAAAATAAATTGTAGTAATACATGTATGCAGTAGTGGCAAAGATTCTTATCTTTTTAATGACTGTCACTGTCAATAGCCAATATGCAAGGATTAGAAGTTTCTGTGATATTGACTGTGAATATTTCTTATCAGCCATACAAATAAATGTACAGTATAAAGAGAGCATGCATGTATGACTGAGAGCTAATAGTAAAGTGTCCATTGCGTGTATCATGTTAGAAGCAGTTATGTGTCCGTCTGTGTGGTCAGGAAGCCTTGGTCACCGCATTTCTTTTCAACTTACAAGCCACTACATCACACAACTAAATACTGTATACAGTATTGCATTTCATGTCACTACAATAATGTGATTAGCGCTGATCTGCTAAATGCTATAACTAATTATTATTTTTTTAGAGACTAATTGCTAACTACAATTTTTTGTTGCTGCATTTGTTGAACAGTGTGGGTAGTAGTAGCAAACTATCTACAGTAACAAATTTGGAGACATGTGAGAAACCAGTGCTGCCAATATATGTACATTTGCTTAATAAAATTATCAGCATTAGCAATGAAGCTGCTGATTATTAAAATGATTATCAATCATTGGGACGGCAGCAATTTAAAAAAGAGAAATCAAGAATAATAGCAGTACATATCCAGTACTGTACTAAGTTTAAGGACCCTGGGATGTAGTCAGAAAATTGGAGTTATACGAGTCCTTCAAATATTCCCATGAAACACCACCTATATGGATGGAGCTTGTTTCATAGTGGTCAGGAGGAATCAGAAGCCTACAGTTTTTGTACATGATCACAGGATCCTTAATATTGTACTGTGGTGGATATGAGTGCCATTTCTCAAAACAGCTCTGACTACAGTACATTCACAAGCAAGTGTGATGTAGTGTTATAGATGGGTACTGTGTACTCCCAGATACAAACACACATCAAATCAATTAATTATTACAGTACTGTACAGGTTTAAAAACTACTGCTTCATCATATATGACATACGCCAGGATCGTATAGATAATCACTCCGTTGTCTGGTATGCTGGCTTGATAATATACCCTGTAAAATACTGTATGTGATATGTAAGTGACTTTTACTCTTTTCAGCTGTTTTCTTTCTTCTTCAAATATATATCAAATTGCCTCACAATGAATGATGACCAGATTTTCATGCAGGATTAAGATACAATAAGCAGTATTGTTTCCTAATAATATACCCTTCTCAAAAGATAATATAAACTGTGGGTCCCATATCTCACACCATATTCCATCATTGATATTGTAAATATTCACCCATGTTAAAAGAAGCCGGTCAGTCCCCAGAGATTAATAATCAAAGTGCAAAAAGGCTCAATGTCCCAAACTTGGTAAAGAGTGATAATACTGATTCTTATTCACTCTAATCATTGACTAATGTGATAACAGGCAATCTTAGTGACCATTTTTGCATTTAGTATCTGGTAAGTATTGTCTTGCAGGTGTAATGCAGGTCATTGTATAGGAGCATAACTTACAGGACACATTATGCACACCACAATAAAAAAGCAATATATACAGTCCCTTGCAGTACTGTACTACATTTACACTGTCTCACAATAACACTGGAGGCAGTGAACACTTGATTAGTACAACATATTGTCTCACCAATGGGTTACAACGGTATGAATTTTTTGGGTGGCAATTTTTTTTGTTTTAAATCAAAGTACAGTACTGTATTGAATGGACATAGAACTGTGTGGGATGTACATTACTGTGAGGGGACAGCCAGATGGAAGCATAATCAATCATTGTATATACAAACCATTATCCAGGAGCAGTAGAAACCCCAGTGTGAGTTCTTGGTAGTGTCAGTCCAACTACAGGTAAGTAATCTTTTTCTTAAAGCACTGATAGTACAGTACAGTATGTGGTTACCCACCTCTCTAACTACAAAATTAATACATTACAAGATGGGAATGAAGGTAACTGTACTAAGGGGTACAACTAAGTACTGCATTGTACTGTCAGCTAAGAAAAAAATAACTTTTCTGTAGTGACAGTATATACAAACCATTATCCATATGAAAGGATAGAGCCGGAGGTAGAAACCAATTCTGTTACAACCAGGATCCAATTTCACCACTTGTGTTTGTTATGCCAACCAGGAATGTCCAAATCCTTCTATACTGAGACCAGTTACTGTATTCTGTTGCATAACAAACACATTGCCAGTGAGTGTACACTTAATTTTTTTTATAATTATTAATAAAAATAAAAGTATTTCTATGTACAGTATCATAATTACAATCATCAAGCACTTTCATCTGGGCTAAGCAAACTCTATTAAAAGTATCAGTTGTTAATTTGATAGCAATCTACTATCAATGTCTTTGACTATAGGACAACAGGTTCTTTTTCTATCACAATTAGTACTGTACAAATAATAATTAGGTGTTAGTTCAAATTTTGTACAGTAATAAAAGCATTTGTTATAGCACAAAATACAGTAGGTTACAGTACAAGGCGAAGCAGCCATGTTCAAAGTGTACACTTTTCCTTAGTAGCTATCCCACTGGGTCAAGTAATACACATCCATCCCAGCATTCAGTGTTAAAAGACCGCCACCCCAATGAAGCAAACGTTTCCTAAACTCTCTGGACACAAGTTAGACAAGATACTCAAACCATCAACAGGAATAAGAGAATGATGAGAAGTGAGTTATAGGTGGTAGCTGGGAATAGGAATGGCAGAAGTCAAATATAAAAGAGAGTGAGACAAACTAGCAATAAAATATGAAACAGGAAAGATGTAATAACAAAGGAGAATGAAGTTGAACGACTCAAATTACTGTACAATGAAAATACTGTTGTGGTAAAGGGTTCAAATGAGAGACAAGGAAGAGTAATTAAAAATAACTATAATGGGGAGAAATAAAGAGGAAAGAAAAAGATTGAAAAGTGATAAGGAGGTGTGCGAAGACAATACAATAATGAGCTGAGTGAGTACCGGTCGAGCACCCAAAGTGTTGAATAAAAGTGAAGACAAGACTAGAGTGTTTATATCTGACAAAGATGCTTGGTGACACAATGCACACTCATCCACACACACACAGGCACACACACCTGTCTCCCACCATGAGCTCCTGCTGGTGGCGACCATCAAATGACACCCAGCAGGTGTTGCGCGAGTCACTGTTCAGCTTCACCTGCAACCGCAAGTACAATATTGCACCCTCAAGCCAACAATATTGGCTGGCAAGGCTGTTCACCACATGGGGTACTAAGGATGTATGGATGTGACCCAAGATGTGTGGAAAATCTTAAACATTTGTATGGGTGACTAGAGAGAGATAAATACCTGGAAACCATCCACTTTGTGTTCCATCCATGTGTATATCCAGCTAAATCTTTATCCACTTACCAACCCACCATGATTCATACCTATCCATTTCTAGACTTCACAACCCAATTTCAGCTAGCTCTGCAAATTACCATTTCTCTACTTGTCCCTATCACCACCAGCCAACAAACTTGTTTATGTAAACACAGACTGAAGTAACAATTCTGTACTCTCACATCAACAGCTCCAGTGATTTCCCTTTCATCCATCTACAAGTATCATCAGCCTCTTCTTTTTCTCTCACCCTATCTCTCCTTTGTCTTCCTTTGCTCCCTCTACCTCCATTCATTGAGACATACTGTACATATAATATTGGTTTTCTCAAGGTTTTCCACACAACAAGTGACACAGACACCACACACTGCACACCTTACTTCTTCTCTCCTGTGTGGTAGCTTCCAACTTAAACCAGAGGCAGGTCACATTCACTAGTGTGTCATCAAACCAAGGTGAAGTTCCCCAGCCAATTTTAAAGGGTGGCTGGGGCAGGAAGAAATGCTTACCTTTATCAGTGTACAGGTACCTGGGTCAGGCTGAAGAAATGGTACTGTGTAGGCCTGCTGACAGAGGGAAGAGTCGAGAATGCAGTGCTGGCTAGGAAGTGCAGCAGTAGGGAGGGGAACAGGTGAGGTCAAGTCAGTCTGTCGGTCTGATGGCAAATTGTAAGTTTGTCACTGAGGGAACAACATGTCTAAGGGTATGGGAGTTTTGATATCTTGGCCACGGGGCTGCATTCAATTACACTTTCAACAATCCAATTTTAGTCCAAGCAACTCAAGTTGATCCATATCAAAAGAATTCAAACTCCAACCATCATAAATACAATACTTGAATTCTACTGCTACCAATTTCAATCTACTTCCTATAAAACTAGTTACTTTTCCAAGATTTAATCTTATTACTGTAATAAGAGATCTATCCCAACCTTTAATAATTGAAAAAGAAATTTCTACTTTAGGTCACCTCATTGGTCACATAAAATATATTTATGTCTTGGGAGTCCATTGTCACATACCTGCTTGGTGAAAGATAGGTAAAGCTGAAGGAGACTGTCAGTGAAGGGTGTTCAGTATATGAGAGACAGACAAACAAGAGCAGGTGAAGGCAAAACCAACTGATTCTGAACAGTCTCAAGTTCAGTAAACACACATGTGGCCTTCATCACTGGACTGCATTAAACTCCCTTGATTCAGTTTTTTTCATATTGACTTAAGAAACTGTATTCAAAATGCAAAACAGAGGTTTTGAGACAAGTCTGAAGTTATCAGGGAAAATGTAAGTACAGTAATTCTCTTTTGACAGAGATGACGGGACACCATAAATTATAATGATGATGCACTAGATTCTAATTTAAAATACTGGTGAACTAAACCATCACAAGATAAAACAACACATACCACTTACATGTGCATTTTCTGAGCCTGAGTCTGTGAATTATCATTGCTGTATGAAACACAACACCGTATGAAAGCCTTTTCCACCTGAACACTACTTCCCTCTGATGAGCAGTGTGTCAGTTAAGTATCCCTCACTTTTGTCATCTAAGTGAAGCATGATCCTCATACAGTGTTCCATTTCACATAACTATTGGCTACCCATGCCGTTCACAAAATTATTCATGTAATAAATTAATCAGCAGGTTGACGTTACAGCAAGACAAGAAATACAGTAAAACAGCCAAGGCAAACAGACAATATCAAGCTGTATTCTTGTAGTCATCATGTCAACCCAACTCAGGCAGTCATTTTAGTCTTTGGTTTCTTCTGTCCTTGTGTATTTCATTCCAAGTGGACATGGATGCGTGGGTGCTGAATTCATGAGTCTATGCGTAAACCTAGTTCTGGTGAATGGTTTTGCATGTGCATGTATTGCAGTATGTGTGTATGTCAGAAGGGGCAACGTGAGCCTGACCGACTACCTTACCTGTCTCCGTGGAACAGTTCCTGTCTTTTCCTGCCATCAAAGGACACCCAAGCTGTGTTTCTGCTGTCTTTTGAAACCGCAATCTAAAGTCATGGGGCATAAGTTGTTACGTGAGGCACCAAAGAACAAGTCATATTCAAACCATAAGACACATTAACCCCTCCAGCACAGTGATGTAAACATATACAGTAGGTGGATACAGTTGTTTGTTACCACACTCAGGAGGTTATAAGCAGATGGATTAAACCTCTAAACAATTTGAGTCATGTTGTTTACTCAATTGACTTTGGTACAGATTTTCAAGTGCATACTAAAGAACTTTGGTTAACTACATATGTACTGATAATTAAGAGGCCATCCAGCAGGCTGAAGGGGTTAAGCAAATACAATGTAGTGAACTTTAATGACACAAAATATCTACAATCTGAAAAATAATTATTACTATACTTATTTATTAATATTACCATAAGCTGTACTAATCTAATCATAATATCAATCAAACAATGCTTTCATAGAATACAAAATGACACTTAAGAGTTACTTTGTCATATGTGAGAAATGATTAATTTGTAATGAACTAATATATCATAATCCTGTACAATATATTAAATTGCAGTAGTACTTTTAATTGTTACACAATCAAGACAGCAAACCCTAGATAAACAGGATCTAAGTACCAGATTTTCCACACACCAAATTAATTTATAATAAGAGATCAGTACAAGGAGACAAGGTGGTTGTGTATAGAGTAACGTTACCTTGAGCTCCACACCGGCTGGCACAACGATGGGTCTGAAGGAGAGGGAGTGGGGACAGATGGGGGTGAGCATAATGGCTGGCACTGAGGGATGGATCATGGATGCTCCCGCTGCAACTGCATATGCTGTGCTGCCCGTTGGGGTAGACACTATCAAACCTGTAAGTCAGAAATAAGAGTTGTTCTTCCTTAATAAATATTTGGTAGTGCAAAATCATAACATTATCCTGACTTTTAGCAGACATATTCTTATTTGAAGACAAATGCATCAACAGCATATTATGATCTAGTTTTAAAAATATCAGTAAACACACACTCACAGATAGGTTTAAACTGTGTCATCCCATCACAAATGAGTTACCAATCTTACCATCTCCTTGGACTGAGGTGATGCGCTTGCCATCAAGATAGAGGTCAATGTTAGAGAGGTATGGTGAGGGCCCACGATCAATGACAACTTCATTCAGGACCAGGAGGTTGGTGGGAGGTCGGCCATTCTTCCCGGTTTCCTGGTCCTTGCGGATGATAATGCACCGAAGGCGAGAGCGCAGGGTCAGGGCTGCGTGGCCTGGAAGGTAAGTCAGATCATATTTTATATTCAGGTAGAAAAGGGCCATCTTTATCTCAGGTATTGACAGCATCAGGGAGGTAGAGTAGGACAACCCATTGACACAAGACTGGGTGGACATTTTCCTTTTAGCTAAGCATACTAACCTCATGGCTTGATTCATATCTCATAAAATTAGGTTTAAACTCTGCCATTTCACACCACATATTGTACTGTACATTAGTCAAGTTCCCTGTTTGTCTTTATATGCCGTATGCATAATTATGTTGCTGTTAATCCTTACCTTCAAGTACATTTGTGACCTGATCCTGGAAATTGTCAAACTTGAAGGGTGTGAGAAAGCCGAGAGAGCCAAGGTGGAAAGCCATCACAGGAGGGACGCTTTGCTGTGGGAGGAAAAAAAATATCATATCAGTCTTTTATACATCAATAATTACATTCCTTAACTCCTTTTCTGTAAAATTTAAGCATAACCACAGTACTGTACTTCACTTTCACACCCTGAATAATTTACGTACTGTAACTGGATGAGTGGCAAGAAAAGTACAAAACTACTGTACATTCCTAAACACTCAGGCCTACACTGTATGTAATGTGATTTGTCATCCCGATAACACACGTACCTGGAAGAGAGACGATGCATAGAGCAGCGTCCCATCACCACCCAGACAGATGATGAAGTCGATCTTGTCGGTGAGGTCATCATGGGCCTCCCTAAAGTTCATCAACTTGTCCCGCAGCACAGGGAACCCCGGGTGTGATGTGACCAGGGAGTCCTCCATGACGGATGCCTCCACAAAAACCACCATCCGTTTGTCCTAGCAAAGTGGTAGGTGTCATTAGTGGTACTCTATTAATTTTATGATTGCTTCTTTGGGTCTATGCCTCCTCATCACATATTCATATTATGCAATTAAACAAAACATTAAACAAAATTATATTACTTACACTAAAAAAAAATAAATAAAAATAAAATAATTACTGATGACTTTATTTTGATGACCATTAAATGACCATTTGATGACCATTAAATTTTGGTAAGCTATACAACATACAACATTCTAGTTTTGAGGGAAGGCCTAGAACATTCAATATACAATTCAATAAGCCCCAGAGATAACCAAACTCAACAGAAGACTGAAAATACTCCCACCATAAAAAAAAAAAAAAATGGTGTATGACTGTTGAACTTACAATGGTGAGCCACCTGACAAGTTGGATGAAGGGCTGGATGACCTGAGCATCTCGCACCTTCTTGATGACCAGGACGGATAGTGGGGGTTTATACCAGGTGAGTCGCTGGCTGGCCGGGTCCTGGATGGTCCTGAAACACACATATAGGGTTAGTATCATTATTAGGTATTGTGTTAGGGAGGGAGGAAGGAAGGGTCATCAATTAGTAACATTACGGTCGTCTGTTTCCTGGCACAGTTAGGAGGAAGGAAGGAAGGAAGGAAGGAAGAGATAGATAGATGGATAGAGAGATTAGACACAATAATGAGTCAAACACCCATTGTATTTTTTTATCTCTATCTCAAAAAAAAAAAAATAATAATAATAATAATAATAATAGTAAGGACGGAAGTGTCGAACAATGGGAAAAACGGATGCCTTGATGGCAGTGATGACGTCAAAGCAAAAACATATTTACTACCGAATTCATTAGAGCATAACCAAGGACAACTATTTTTATCCTGACGTTCATTCCTCCTACCTACTGTATAATATCTTCTAGTCATATTGCCTAACCAGAAGGAATCTCTCTCTCTCTCTCTCTCTCTCTCTCTCTCTCTCTCTCTCTCTCTCTCAACCAGAAAGATTCTCTCTCTCTATCTTCTAGTATCTGTTTGTAATTATATGGTCACGTGTCATAACAAGACGGATACAGTAATTGGGATAAAGTTAGATAAGGTAATCTCTTTTCTTGTACGTCTGTGGTTTAAGGGTTGATTCTCTTGTTGGTGAATTGGAAGGTCTGTAATTTACTCCACGAAACAGGTTTTATATTATACCATTACGGTCGTCTGTTTCCTGGCATAGTTAGGAGGAATCAGCAGCCCTCTTAGTTAATCGAAAAGAGAATGTCTCCTTAATTAATGGGGAAGTTCTGTGTTGGTAAATCTGGAGCAACTGAATTCTCCAAACTATTCCAAGCAACATAACGCCTTTATTTTTGCTCTTCTGGTCCTGTTTCCTAGCATATTTTGGAGGAATCAAGGCGTTCCAATGTACCAAAAAAAGAATTACCACCTTAATTAAGGGACTCCGTGATGTAGTTAGAAAATTGGTGGTTAGTGAGCGAGTCCAATTATTGCCACGAAACACCAGCTACATTGAAGGAGCTTGTTTCGTGGCATAGTCAGGAGGAATTAGAAGCCACCAAGTCTAACACACACACGACCACAAGGTTCTTAATAGATGTTCTATAAGCACAGATACAAACAAATCCTAAAAATATAAGATAAACTACGCACCAAATTTATAAAAACAAAAAACAAAACAAAAACAATACAAAAATGGATTTAAAAAAAAGTTGACAAAATACGAGCGTAACCACTACCGGTATTTTATGATGTGGAGGCCAACGAGCGTAAAAGATAATATTTTCTTTGAACATTAATCATCTAAACAGGACAACAGATAATTTCCCGCCAGTCGTATGTTCAATGACTTCTTCTTCGTCTCTTCCCCACTTGCTTTATTCATTATTATTATTATTATTATTATTATTGCGTTCTATCACCTGTTTTTTTTATCATTATTATTATTATTATTTACATACACAGCCTTCTAAACAAGTAAACAATCCCCTCTTACTCATATCCAAGATAAGGCTGGTTTCCTGACACGGGCTAAAGAAATCGACAGCCCTACGCTCAATTCGACCAAAAAAACAAAACAAAAAAAACATCATTTGTCCCGTCTGCAGAAGATAACGAGGGAGGCCGCGGGAATAACAAAACTGTAGTAGGAAAAGAATTGAGTCCACTCTTCTACTCTTATAACGTGGCGACTCAAGCATTACATAAGTTGAAGCCAGCCCAGCCCAGCCTAGCCTAGCCAAGCCTAATCTGTCAGCAGTTCCTTTCCACCTTTTGGCTGCTGGCACAACTCACCATTCCCCCCCCTCCCTCCTCTCTCCTCTCCCATCTATCCCTCCCTCCTCCATTATCCTTTCCATCTCTCCCTCCCTCCTACATCTCCCCATCTCTCTTTCCCTCCCAACCTCATCTCTCTCTCTCCCATCTCTCCCCCATCTCTCCCTCCTCCATCTCTCCCTTCCTCCTCCATCTCTCCCTCCTCCCTCCTCCATCTCTCCCTTCCTCCTCCATCTCCCCCACTCTCCCCACCCAAGAACTAACGACCAGCATATAAACTTTAGAACCGTAACCCAATTTGGCACGGTGAATTTTTTAAAACTCGACATAACATTACATTACTAAACATTACATAACATAACATTACATAGCATAACATAACTATACATAACAAAACATCACGTGGACTTCCTGTATTTAGAATTGTTGGTTTGTGGTATATATATGTTGGTGAATATTGAAAGCTATCTTGATTCCTTCAAACTATGCCACGAAACACTGATCCCCTATTAGTAGTGCTAGTGAGGGCGTATATATTTATTAGCTGTTTCCTGACGTAGTTTGGAGGAAATCAGAGACCTTCCAATTCACCAATAAGAGAATCTCCCATTAATTAAGGGGGTTAATCACTTTTGTCTATTTCCATTTGATATTAGAGAGAGAGAGAGAGAGAGAGAGAGAGAGAGAGAGAGAGAGAGAGAGAGAGAGAGAGAGAGAGAGAGAGAGAGAGAGAGAGAGAGAGAGAGAGAGAGAGAGAGTTAGTTAATGCCTTTATAGCTTATATATATATATAGGGAATATATAGGGAAAGGGGAGGGGAGAGAGGGGTAAAGGGAGGAGAGGGGGGGAAGAGGGGTAAAGGGGAGGGAAGGGTAAAGGGGAGGGAAGGGTAAAGGGGAGGGAAGGGAAAATAGGATAGGGGGTGGGAGAAGAGGAAGGTGGGAACGGGGAAGGTAGGAAAGGGAAAGGGGGAAAGGGGAAGGGGGAAAATGGAAAGGGGAAAGGGGAAAATGGAAAGGGGAAAGAGGAAGGGGAGGGGGAAATGAGGAGGAGAGGGAGGAGAAAAGGAAGGGGAGGGAAAAGGAGAAGAGGGAGGGGAAAAGGAGAAGAGGGAGGGGGAGGAAACGACGGGAACATTTGGGATTTTCCAGCAACTCGTGTTTAACCGGAAACTTGAAAATATAACAACGAAAATATTTCCCCGCGTCTTCGCATTATACCAAAGAATGATGCATACTGGGAAATAAAGAACGTCTTACACCATTATTTTATGAAGGGGAAAGTATACATTATGTACACTCGTGATACATAATTTCTGACCCGAGTGAGAGGAGCAGACAGCTTCGATTGAATCGCCTGGTATTGCTTATTTCCCCACTCAGTACATATAATTTATAGAGGCTGAGTTGGAATGCAGGGTATGTGTGTGGCGCCTGCCGTTCGTCTCTGTTTAAAGATTACGTATCACGAGTGTACAGTACAGTCGCAATCCAATATATATATCCCATGAATTAGGCTTGCTTCGAGTATTAAGCGATCTCAAGTAAATATGAAACAGTATAAGCGTTGTAATTAGTTTACTAGTATATATATATCAAATAATTAGAAACTTCAACAAGACCTGGATACAAATTTTGGATTGCGAGTGTACAGGCATGATCAAAAGTCCGGTCTCTGGTGAATTAAGGGTTGGGGACACCTGTGTTGGGTTGGCAGCAAAGTATACGGACTTGGGCCACAACACGTTTACACCAAAATAATAATTTCGCATTGCACCATAGAATAATGTGGGTTTGTTTTTCGGTGGAAGATATATTCCTAAAGTTTGTCGGTGGGATATAAACAAAGAGACTAGATTGACTAAATTAATGTTAACCTGTTGCTTGGAATAGTATAGTAGAATCAGTTAGGCTACTCTAGATTTACCAACAATGTATTATACCCCTTTATTAACAACATCAGTGGAGTAATCCTACATTTATAAATCGGAGTGCTACTTGACTGACTGATACTCCCAAACTATATCCTAGGAATCAGATTTTAGTCCCTCAGTAAACGAGTGAAGGTGGATGGGTGGTGAAGGTGGGAGGGTGGATAGGAGGTGAAGGTGGGTGGGTGGGAGGGAGGTGAAGGTGAAGGTGGTGGGAGGTGAGGGAATTTCAGAGTCAGCTAGCTACTGTACTGCCTGTATGTATGTCCCCCCCCCCCCTTGACTTGTGTTTAAAGGGCAAGAGTTGATGACCAAGGGATTTCCTGAGACAAGAAGCAGGAGAAGTGAGGACCATGAATGCACAAAGTTGATTGGTCTTGGTACAATCTCTATCTCTCTTTCTCTGTCTCTGTTACTGTCTGTTTGTCTGTCTCTGCTTCTGTCTGTTTGTCTGTCTCTCTGTCTATCTCTCTCTCTTTGTCTGTCTGTCTGTCTGTCTTTCTCCTATCTCTCTTTGTCTGTCTATCTTTCTCCTATCTCTCTTTGTCTGTCTGTATGTCTCCTATCTCTCTTTGTTTCTCTCACACACACAAGAGGCGTGAACAGAGTTACGACACACATGAACATTCGGCGAAGAACAAAAACAATGGATTACAGCAGCAGATTTCCTATACTATTATTATTATTAACATTATTATTATTACATCTACTACTACTATTACCTCTACCACTACTACTACTACTACTACTATTACCTCTACCACTACTACTACTATTACCTCTACCACTACTACTACTACTAATACTATTACCTCTACCACTACTACTAATACTACCAAGTTTACTACTGATAATAATAACAATAATACACTCTCTGACGTGTGTGTGTGTTGAGATGTCGTAAGTGCCAATTGGGGATAAAAACAAATCATAACCATACCCTAATTATTTTCCAAAGTGATTTTCCAATATAGCAACAATATACATTGTGGGGGTGGACTGGAAGATATCAATGAATGTGGCTTTATAATAAATTACCAAAGCTTACCTTGCTGGAAATATGTAATCTCGTTGGTTGGCTGCAGCGAGTTACCCAGAGTTATATCCCTGTATCCTTCCCTCCAACACAATAAATTTATTTCTGGGTTCGTCCTGCTATATATGTATGATTATAGAGCATGCAATAAGGGTCAATTACCACACAAAAATGCCAATTTTCTCTATTTATTAATAAATTCCAAGCCAACAAAATGAATAATTAAATTCAATCATAAAATAATCACACACACACACTTCCGTTCACGCTCCAATAGATAGCTATATACGTACGGTACTTACTCCTCGTCGCTCCTCTCCACACGTGCTTCCTCGGTCGCTCGTAGTACACGTGGACAGTAATATTACTTTACTTTAATATATTTATCACGAGCTAGCACTTCCCCTCGCACACACAGGAGACGGTAATTACGTTATCGTAATAGTAATGGAATCAAGCAACCCAGTTGGTATATTTCAATGTCAATTTCACACTCGTTTACTGTCCCTCGTACACACACACACACTCGTAATTCCAGCCAGCCCTCTCCTCACCTATAAAATGACACCTTACTGATTCTCGTCTAGCGAATGAATAGTGAGTTAATTAACAATAAGTCTTGTGAAAAAGTAATTAAACAATTTCGACGTTACGTTAAAACTATAGGCCCCTAGGCAAAGCAACGAGGGCTGGATACGAGGTGTGTTCTTCGTCGAGTGTCTAGCTACCAACTGCTGTATTCCTTCAAAATCAAGCTATGGGTGGTGGAGGTTAATTACCCTTCTGACTCCTCCCCATTTAACCTTTTTTCTACCTGGCCCAACTGTCGGCCATGCTTGTCCTCCCTCTCATGTGTTCGCATAGCCTAGTCCTTGACTACGTTTACATATGTCACTCACACTTTAGTTATACATGCCTTCGATTAACCTATGACGTACTGTAAAATCCCAATAATTCCCCTTCCACTTCAAAATCAATTTCGATGAGTAGTAGATGCCCATTAGCATAATTATTAATGCAAAATATATATCCAGAGTAATGAAACACAGAATGGAGTGAATGGGTACTCGACCTCACCTGACCTGACCTTCCCTGTCTACCTGGGGATTAATAGCCTGCACCTATATTTCAAATTGCTCAACTCAATTCCTCTGTCTTTGTCTTCCTGACTGAGAAAAATATCACTGTTCCATGCCTTATAGAACATTCCCCACACGTGGTGTCCCCTTGTTAATGTATATATAATATATAGCATCCTACTACTTACGTACGTTACGTTATGATCACGGATCAAACCGTGACATTCGCACACACAGAAGAGACATTGCTCTATGCAATGTTTAATAAAATAATGAAGTGGTAATGACGTCTTTGCATGTATAACTATTACAATAATAACTCACTCACACTTCACTCATTCTTGTATGTGTCATGACTTAATACCAGTTAAGTGTTTATTTTTGCCAATGAGTGAAAAACTCCTAACAGTTACTTTAACTTTAAAATTCTAAGGAGAAACTCCGTGGCAAGAATAATTATACCTGGTAATGTCTAGTACCAATAGTACACATTTAAACAATATATAAGTGTGGTGTATGTAATACATTGTGTCATTGTTACATAATATGTAATAATAAAATGCAAAAAAAATATTTTTGGAGACCATCCAACTGCCATCAATTCCTGTAAGGCAATATATATATTAAATGATTATCCAAGCCTCGGAAAGGGGAGCCCCTCCAAATCTCTGGCTTGGATAAGGTTACACAGGTTGCAATATACATATTATTTAATCATCCAAGACTAGAGTCAGGGATAACCTCTGGAACCCAAGTCTTGGAAGACTCAATGCAATATCCAAACATCAGACCGAGGTGAACCCCAAATTTGAGTTTGGATAAAGGGTTTGTGCTCGTTGCACTCGAAGATAACAATAAAACGAGTAATTTGAATCCTAATCATAACCCATAATTAGTTACTCGCTCGATTTCCTCAGGCAACCGTGACATAAGGTCTGCCCCAACGCTAGCACTTCCCTTTAAACCACCGATGGTCCCCGTGAACATGTAACCCTTCATCCTTCTCACCCTGGCGAGTTTCCGTCGTCTGCTGGGTATATCCTTCTCCACCCTCGGGAGTTTCCCCAGCAGCGCTAGCCGTAGCTGCCGTACCTACAGCTGGGTACTGTGGTTCACTATATGTATATGTAGCAGCAGCCGATCGCTGATAATAACCCTTATTACCACCGTGGTTATTATTATAACTCTTCCCGTTACTTCTCCCCTGGTAACGGTACTGACTTGACTGCTGAGAATAATAATTATTGCCTTGTTTCTTGGCGTGATTAAAGAGAGGATTAGGTTGTCGACGTACAACCTGACTCTGCTGCTGTGAATAATCATTATTACTCGATTTATTATATGAACCAGCAGAGTCTTGGGAAGGCTTATTTAACTGAGTTAAATTCTCACACGACTGAACCCGCGTGTGGTAACCGTATGCGGTAAAATGTGCATCCGACATTTCCACCATTTCCTTGAGGCAATTAATCTTATGGGTTTTGAGTTGAGCCGACAATTCTGGAGGACACGACTTCTCTAGTTGCGTGCGAAGCAACAAGTCCTTTATCCCCTCCAACGTCTTGGGTGTTTCGGCCTTATCAAACCACTGATCCAGGTGGCTAGCGAGACGTGCACTAAACTGTGCAACGGTCTCTTTATCTTGCAAGGAGGCACTCAAAAACTGCTTCCGTGCATCATCGACCGTCACCCCATATGCTTGTAACAGAGCTTTTTTCATGCTCGCATAATTCCTGGTGTCAGGATCGAGTCGGTAGAGGATACTGAGGGCTTTACCATCGAACAGATTAAGGAACTCTATCTTCTTTACATCGTCACCAAAGACATATGTGTCTGCAAGCATCTCGAATCGCTCAATAAACGGTTCAATTTCGTCTCCCTCTACATACTTCGCCAGTTGTAGTCTCGGGGTTACTGTAGTCGGGCTTGCAATACTGCCTTGACTACTATTCGCCTGTGCTTGCAGTTCCACCATTTTCTGTTCATGTGCCCATCTTTCTTTTTCATGCTCTCTCTCTTCCCTTTCTGCCTCTCTCTGTTCCCTTTCTGCCTCTCTCTGTTCCTTTTCAGCCTCTCTCTGACTCAACCTTTCGAGTCTGTCATCCTCTTGACGACGCTCTACGTACTGTCGAATCTCGACTGTATCTGTATATCCCAAGCTTCGGGCTTCCTCCATCAATTCCGCTACGGTATACATTTTAAAATATTTTCTTATTGTTTCCTTTGCCTTAATTCCTGGACAACCGTAACCTATCTACTCGTGAAGGTGTGCGCGTGTGTGACTGGAATTAATACAAAGAGCAGGTCCCTGTTCGGGCGCCAATTATGTGGGGGTGGACTGGAAGATATCAATGAATGTGGCTTTATAATAAATTACCAAAGCTTACCTTGCTGGAAATATGTAATCTCGTTGGTTGGCTGCAGCGAGTTACCCAGAGTTATATCCCTGTATCCTTCCCTCCAACACAATAAATTTATTTCTGGGTTCGTCCTGCTATATATGTATGATTATAGAGCATGCAATAAGGGTCAATTACCACACAAAAATGCCAATTTTCTCTATTTATTAATAAATTCCAAGCCAACAAAATGAATAATTAAATTCAATCATAAAATAATCACACACACACACTTCCGTTCACGCTCCAATAGATAGCTATATACGTACGGTACTTACTCCTCGTCGCTCCTCTCCACACGTGCTTCCTCGGTCGCTCGTAGTACACGTGGACAGTAATATTACTTTACTTTAATATATTTATCACGAGCTAGCACTTCCCCTCGCACACACAGGAGACGGTAATTACGTTATCGTAATAGTAATGGAATCAAGCAACCCAGTTGGTATATTTCAATGTCAATTTCACACTCGTTTACTGTCCCTCGTACACACACACACACTCGTAATTCCAGCCAGCCCTCTCCTCACCTATAAAATGACACCTTACTGATTCTCGTCTAGCGAATGAATAGTGAGTTAATTAACAATAAGTCTTGTGAAAAAGTAATTAAACAATTTCGACGTTACGTTAAAACTATAGGCCCCTAGGCAAAGCAACGAGGGCTGGATACGAGGTGTGTTCTTCGTCGAGTGTCTAGCTACCAACTGCTGTATTCCTTCAAAATCAAGCTATGGGTGGTGGAGGTTAATTACCCTTCTGACTCCTCCCCATTTAACCTTTTTTCTACCTGGCCCAACTGTCGGCCATGCTTGTCCTCCCTCTCATGTGTTCGCATAGCCTAGTCCTTGACTACGTTTACATATGTCACTCACACTTTAGTTATACATGCCTTCGATTAACCTATGACGTACTGTAAAATCCCAATAATTCCCCTTCCACTTCAAAATCAATTTCGATGAGTAGTAGATGCCCATTAGCATAATTATTAATGCAAAATATATATCCAGAGTAATGAAACACAGAATGGAGTGAATGGGTACTCGACCTCACCTGACCTGACCTTCCCTGTCTACCTGGGGATTAATAGCCTGCACCTATATTTCAAATTGCTCAACTCAATTCCTCTGTCTTTGTCTTCCTGACTGAGAAAAATATCACTGTTCCATGCCTTATAGAACATTCCCCACACGTGGTGTCCCCTTGTTAATGCATATATAATATATAGCATCCTACTACTTACGTACGTTACGTTATGATCACGGATCAAACCGTGACATACATAGACCAGGAGGATGTAAGCACTATTATAGGCGATATGGAGGCTACTACTTATACCTCTAAAGTATACTATAGGAAACTGAATACGTAGTCCCTTAATATAAAAGTAGGGGTTTATTTTTGTTGTTGTATATTATATAGATATGAGGAATCTACGGCCCTCTAGTTTACCAAAAAACGATTCTCCCTTTAAAGGTCAATATCAACACCACGAAATGAAGGGATGTCATTGTTTACACACACACACACACACACACACACACACACATCCTTCCGCTACACCGATTTCTTCCCTCAGTAACGAATGGTCGATCACAAAGGCTCCTATATTCCTGTTTTCTACGGGATCAAAACATTGCTACGAATATTGCACTGAAAAAACAACAACAACAACAACAACATATATATATAAACAAATAAAATATAAATGAATAGCTTATAGTCGACTGAGATTTAGGAGTATATAGTTTAAAATTTTAGACAATGGATGAATCTTATATGTCGATCCAATATAATTATAATTATAAGGTGTGATTCTCCCTGCATGGAATTCAATTAACCTGTGATTATGGAGAGTGATAGTAAAGACGGGTCGAGGTGTGGGGAGTTATCTAAAACAAAATAAAAGTGGATATAGGGAGAGTTATCTTATCAGTTATCAGATTTTAATAAGTATAACAGTAGTATACACACACACACACACACATACACACACACACACACACACACACACACATACACACACACACACACACACTCTTAAAATTAGTTACGGTAGTTAGTTAGATAGTTACATACATACACATATATACATACATACACATACATACATCCTAACACCTCATTCGCGCCTTACTCTCACTCACATTCTCTTCCTTCAATAGGAAGGGACAGGCCTGGGGTGGGTAGAAAGCCTGTCCCTTATTACCGCACCCCCCTAACCTCTCCCAAGCCTGTCACATAACTCCCGCACCCCCCTAAACTCCCCCCCCCCCTAAGTGATCAAATGTAAGGGGTTCATTATTCGGAAACACGTCATTTGTGGCGACGGAAATACCCAGGATATAACGTGTGTCTGTATAGTCGAAAACAGCGGGAAAACACCTTAGAATTCTGATAGTGGAAGTTGGGGGTGAAACTTACTGATAAACCAATGATAATACTAGTAATAATAGTAGTAGTAGTAATAATAATAATAATAATAATAATAATAATAATAATAAACAGTAACATAAACATTATAATAAATAATAATAAACATAATAATAATAAACATAATAATAGCAAAAATAAACAATATAATAATAATAATAATAATAATACTCACCCAGACCAAGTGTGTAGTATTTCATGGATGAGTTTCATGGTGAATTTACGAACGTTGACAAAACACAGAAAACAACAACAACATTAACAACGTCAACAACAACAGATAGTAGTGGTGATATTGTTATGACGTGTGATGATTTTTATTATTATTTGTTTTTGGTTCTTCTGTAAGGCGAGAGGAGAAAGTGTGATGAGGATTGGTGATTGGCGAGTGATGAGGATTGGTGATTGGCGAGTGATGAGGATTGGTGATTTTAAGTATAAACAGACGAAGAAGAAGGATTACAGCATCTTAGCCTGTAAATTATTGTATAGGATTGATTCTAACTGTTTGTCTCTTTCTGTGTGTGTGTGTGTGTGTGTGTGTGTGTGTGTGTGTGTGTGTGTGTGTGTGTGTGTGTGTGATATGGTGGTTAGGGAAGCATATAATAATAGTGTAGGCTACTGTGAGTAAAACATAGATGGGTTGGTTTTATATACTGAATTATGTATTGTCAGTGATAAGAATATTATCATGTAGGCCTACACAGTTTTATGAGTGATAAAACGACGAGATGGTGCTAGTGATGATGACGTTGTGATGAAGATGATGGTTAAATAAAATGGCAGTGATGACATTGAAAAACTATATGGGTGATGAACGTGATAATTAAATACAAAATAAATCACCACTAAACATAAGTTGTGGTGGTGAATTTAAGTGTGATGTAATGACAATAACATAACAATAAAGTGACATGAGGTACAGAAACGTTATTCATTAAAAAAAATAACATCTCTACTGATTAGGAGTGGTAGGTCAGTTAGTTGTACTCTCAGTGCTGATAAGAGAATGAATTATTGGATTGTGTTGGTCATGGTGGGTTTTCAAGTGAGCCAGAAAAAAATAAGCCAACGTGGAGAAGAAGGAAGGGTGAGAGATTATTAGAAAACGATAGGGGGGAAATGTGGATGAGCAGAGGGACGTGGCAAGGAGACAAAATAAACAAATGAATGGTGGAAACGTGAATGAAGGCAAGAAATACGAAAGTAACAAGAACGAAGGGAAGGGGAGACGAAAAGGAAGGAATAGTAAATGAATGAAAGGGAAGGAAGACAGGGATAGGGTAGGGGGACAAGAAGTATGAAAAAAAAAAAGGAAAGGGAAGGAAACGTGAGGGGAAGAATGGGTAAAGTAGGAAATTGGTGAGGTGGGTAATAAGACGGGAAGGAAGGTATGAGGTAAGACACAGCAGAGGATATTAGACAGAACACACGGTCAATGATATACACAAGCAGGACAGTGACAGGAAGCAGACAGGAATTAATAGGATAAAAACAGATAAACACATGTCAAGGAAAATTTAAGACATGACAAGAAAACCCACCAAAGAACATGCCCCAAAACAGATGCTGATAGACAGAATTAAATGGAAAAGAAAATTAATAATGTAAACAAAGACACAAAGAGAAAGAGATATTAAATAGATAAAGAGACACACATCTAGACAGTAAGCTAAGGATACAGGATACACAATGATAGACACACGAAGCAGCGACAGGATGAGAGAGACAGCAGGCAGGCAGGCAGGCACGAGATGTAAACAAACCGGGACACCACAGCCTCCCAATCACAGGGACAACTATCACCACAACAACACTACCAATGACACGTAACTTTTGGGAACAACACAACACATACAGTAACATACACTATACAGGGCGATTGGTTGAGGGTGGTGGAACGAGTGAGAGTGAGAGACAGCGTATGTATATAAGTGTGTGTTGGACTGTGAGAGTGAGAGTGATAGAGGTGAGTGAGTGAGTGAGTGGGGAGTGGTGGACTGTCTCGCACTGGGTACCACGCCACACTGAGTGAGTATCGTGAACGTCTTGCCTTGAAACTCCCTCGCCTCGGCCCTTAGTCACCGTGTGTGTGTGTGTGTGTGTGTGTGTGTGTGTGTGTGTGTGTGTGTGTGTGTGTGTGTGTGTGTGTGTGTGTGTGTGTGTGTGTGTGTGTGTGTGTGTTGGCATATATAATTATGTGCTAGTGTAAAAAGCCGGTGTAGTGCGTGTGTGTGAAAATATAAAAAAATGTTGGTGAATCACCATAATTTTTTTTTTTTTTTTTATGAAGCCCGTGAATTTCTACTGATGTACATTTGTTGTGTGTATATGTGTATGTGTGTGTGTGTGTTATTGAGTCAGAGGGAATTGTTGTGTAGTGTAAGACTATTTGTGTTGTGTTGTGTTGTGTGTGTGCGTGAGCATAATCACGTTTGCAGCGATTGTACAGTTCTCTCCACAAGAGAGTACCTTAAGTGTGGGGGGGGGGGGAAGTAAAGTGTTGGGAAATCTGGAGCAAATGATTCCTCCAAACTATTCCAAGCAATCATTATTTTTTTTTTTTGTTCATCTGGTTTTGTTTCCTGGCATACTTTGGAGGAATCAAGGCACTCCAATGTAACAAAAGTGAATTATTTCCTTAAACACCTTGACACTGGTGACTATTTTGGCATTCACAATTTTACTCCTCTTTGTTCTATACTATGTTGGACAGAGAGGCAAAGTTAGTGCGTAGAAAAAAATATAAACATGAAACGAAATATAATAAAAAAAAAATATGAAACAAGAAACGAAAAAAAAAGGAAACACGAAACGAAAAAAAAAAAAAAAAACGAAACGTGAAATGAAATTAAAAAAAATACGAAATATGAAACGAAAAAAAAAAAAAAAAAAAAAAAAAAAACGTGAAACGAAATTAAAAAAAATACGAAATATGAAACGAAAAAAAAAAAAAAAAAAAAAAAAACGAAACGAAATATTTAAAAAAAATACGAAATATGAAAAGAAATATCTCCATATTTACCAACAACAAATTCCTTCCTTAATTAATGGTTCATTTCCGTAACCACTCATACAGACACAAGCAAGTATCGATGTGTGTTACGATGACAAGGAAGCAACTGTACGGTAGGGTATATTATGGTCTGGTGTCTCATAGGTACCTGGATAGAGGGTCACAATAGGGTATAGCCAGGCACCAGTAATATATATATAGGTTTAGTTATCGGATGAATTCAACAACAAAAATAATAAAAAAGTAAGAGTTCTCGGATGAATGCAACAACAACAACAAAAATAATAAAACAATAATAAGAGTTTTCCGATGAATTTAACAGTAATAATAATAGATACAAACAATAAGAGTTCTCGGATAAATGCAACAACAACAAAAATAGATACAAACAATGAGAGTTCTCGGATAAATGCAACAACAACAAAAAATAGATACAAACAATAAGAGTTCTTGGATTAATTCAACAGCGACATAAATAGATACAAACAATGAGACTGTCAGATATAGACAAACTTCACTTTAAGTATATACAAAGAAAGCAGACATACAGACAGACTTACACGTGTTTATCCGGTTATATGGAGTTTATTTTACCTCAATATATATATCATTAAGAGGGAAGTACAGTGTTGGTAAATCTGGAGCAAATGATTCCTCCAAATTATACCAAGCAACAGGCCACCACTATATATTATTTTTGTTCATCTGGTCCTTGTGTATTGGTATCTATATTTTGGAGGAATCAAGGCACTCCAATGTAACCAAAGTGAATTATCCCCCTTAATTAAAAGTCTATTATTATTATTATTATTATTATTATATGTGAGTAGTTATATATATACCGTGTTATTTACATATTACACTTTCACATGGTAGGAGGAAAGGTTCAGTGTGTTTGGTGCTTGTCATGTAGAGTAAAAAATAATAATAATAATCTGAGTACATTGAAAAAAAAAATACATATAATATAATAAAAATAGTCTTGTTCACCTTCCACTTAGAATACCTGCCCTAATTAAGTAGAAATTAAAGGTAGTGACGGTACAAGGTAATCATCACACTATTAAACACAAACACACATACACAGACATTGTATAAACACATCCATTTCAGGGAAAAAAATGAAAAAAGAAAAAATAACACAAACTCTCTCTCTCTCTCTCTCTCACTCACACACTCACACACACACACACACACACACACACACACACACACACATTCTCTCTCTCTCTCTCTCTCTCTCTCTCTCTCTCTCTCTCTCTCTCTCTTTACCAAAATATTAAGATACACAGCAACAAGACAGTATATTGCTCTATCTTATCTTCTTGCTGACCTTCACTGTCTTCCTTATGTACAGTCATGCCCAAGAGTCAAGCAATAACAACAACACCATCTAATTAAGGACCCTGTGATTGTGTATGAAATTTGGAGGCTTCTGATTCCTTCTGACTATGGCAAGAAACAGGCTCCTTCTATATAGGTGGTGTTTCGTGGCAATATTTGAAGGCCTCATTTACCTCCAGTTTTCTTACTACAGCACAGGGTTCCTTAAGTGACCCTGTGTGTGACGTAGATGACGAAAGATACTCAGGAAATCGAACCTGTTGCCTTATTACACAACCTTTATAGATTAGGCAGCTCTTCCTCTCGCCTCAGTGCCGGCCTGGAGGTCACTGAGGAAGGGTGTGTGTGTTTAGCCTCTCCTCTATACAGTACACCACCAGAAATTCTAGGGACATCACTCATAATTCCCTCGCCAATGTGACATCATTATCATTCGTAAAATAAATTAATGATACAAAAATAAAACAAAACTAATAATAATAAAAATTAGGGTACTGGAAGCAGACCTGGATATTTATTATAACTATTAACTACACACTTATTATCCTACTTATAAGATGCCCCAGTATTAATATAATGGGTCAAGTGGGAGGAGGAAAAACGGATATAGGGAAGGGAAGAGTCCATAGGAAGTAGGAGGGGGGAGGAGGGGGGAGGAGGGGGGACTGAAGGGGGAGCTGGAATACATCACTCGCTGATACCGACATTTGGAAAAACCACAACACACACACATACATACACAGAAAGAAAGAGTAACTACCGGTACCCAGAATCTCTCTTTCTCTATCTCTTCTGTATATATTTTCTCAACACAAAGACAGTGAACAGAAGGTGACGTCAGTATTGACTTATATTTCTTTCTTTCTCTCTCTCTATCTCTCTCTCTCTCTCTCTCTCTCTGATGTATGTATGTATGTATGTATGTAGGCTATCTAACTCTTCTTCTCTTTTCCTTCTCCTCCTCGTTTATTTCCCCACTTCCTCCCTAACATCATTCCCCATTAAAAAGTGTGCTACCTTGGTCCTTCATCACAAATAACACCACCCCAACCCTCAACCCCCACCCTATAGATAGCACCCATTACTCTCCCCCTCCCCTTCCCTTACCTTAACTCCCATCCCATCCCCTTGCCCCTCCCTCTCTCTCTGACGTCATGCCTCACTGATTACAATTTTGTCTACCAATTTGTGTGTGTGTGTGTGTGTGTGTGTGTGTCCCTCCCTCCCTCTCCCTCTCTCTCTCTTTCTCTGTGTGTGTGTGTGTGTTTGTCTGGCTGTATGTGTATCTGCCTCTCCTTTCTGTACTTTGGTCTAATGGTTTATCTGCGTCTGTTTATATATATTATCCTTCTCTCTGTGGCATCTATCTCTACCGTGACTTTGTTATGTCTTTCTGTCTGTTAGTCAGCCTTTACCTGTCTGTTTGATCCTTCATCTCCTTATTTTTTTCTGTCTCCCTCTTTCCCTGTCAATTTTATTTTCCTCTTTCCCACCATTCTCTTTTCTTCTCGTTTTTTTTTTCTCGTATCTTGATCCCACAATTTCTTTTCCTCCCCACGTCCCTTATATTCTTTCCTTCCTATATACTTCTCTCCCTCTTCTTCCCACTAAAACCTATCTCCCCTTTCCATCTTTCCCCTCCTCCTCCTCCTCCTGCCCTTTCTATATCTCATGCATCTATTACTCTCCCACATTTTTCCCCTCCACCTCCCTTACTTTCTCTCCTCTTACGTTATGTACAGCCACAATCAAATAACCACCGACACTTTCCTTTCATGTTGCAAATAAATCAGTATCATTAAAATACAATCACACAACACCTTAAGTCATTTCAAATCCCTCAATTATTATTATTATGAGGTGCTGCAAAATCATACACGTGTTGTTTTTTATTACCAAGATATTTACTATACGATGGAAGGAAAGTGTGTGTGGATATTTGATTGTGGCTGTACATAAATCCTATATTAATTTTCCCCTCTAGGCTAGTTATTTAATCTATCTTATGTTAACCTATATATAATAAATTATCACCTTTTATCTTTCTATCTACCGTATGTAAATTAATCACAATTCTCTCTCTTTTTCTTTCACATACTATAACTACCCATCTATCTATCTATCTAACACACACACACACTCTCTCTCTCTCTCACATAACATAACTACCCATCTATCTATCTAACACACACACATACACACACACTCTCGCTCTCTCTCTCTCTCATAATATAACTACCCATCTATCTATCTAACACACACACACATACACACACTCTCTCTCTTTTACATAATATAACTACCAATCTATCTATCTATCTAACACACACACACTCTCTCTCTCTCTCTCTCTCTCTCTCTCTCTCTCTCTCTCTCTCTCTCTCTCTCTCTCTCTCTCTCTCATAATCTTTCCTTCCTGCCAGTCTGTCCCTGCTTGATGACGTCACGAGGCCCTGCGGCACAACAACAAACAAACGTATTGGGGTTTCTGGGAAAATAACAGGAAAAACGGAAACATAAACAACTATAGGAAAGATATAAGAGAGTAGGATAAGTTATTAATGGTGACATATAAACATACATACATACATACATACATATTATGAGGCTGTGTGTGTGTGTATATTGTGAGGCTTTGTGCGTGTATTTTTTGAGGTTGTGTGTACGTGTATTATGAGTGAGAGTGAGTGTATGTGTGTTATGAGTGAGTGAGTGTGTGTGTTATGAGTGAGTGAGTGTGTGTGTTATGAGTGAGTGTGAGTATGTGAGTGTTCGTGTGTGTGTGTGTATTGAGGATTATGTAAACTCACCATAGGAGTGGGGTGAGGACAGGGGGTGTTCGGCTGTAACCCCCCCGCAGCCCCCAGTGAGGTAGGTCAGCACCACCCCACCCTACCCCACCCACCACCACACCGGGGGCAGAGGTCACCCGCTTCCCACCCCTCCACACACCACCCTTACCCCCTCCAGCTGGGTTTGAGGTAGTGGGGTGGGGGCTGGAGGGGCGGAGGTTTGAGGTAGTGGGGCGGGGGTTTGGGGGGTAGTGGGGAAGGGGGTTTGAAGTGGTGGGGCGGGGGTTGGGGGACGGGGAGTGACCGGGGCAGGAGGGGCATGGACACATAACATGGGGCTTGGGGCTGGGGGTCAGGGTGGGGACTTTGAGAGCTATACTAGGGACCGGACTGACCCACCCTGGACCACCATTCTGTAGGAGGGGGGGCAGGGGGGCGACGCGGGGTGCGGGGGGAGCCAACACCCAATTGTGGTCGTGGGTGGATATGGTCCTACTGCAGCGGCCGCCCATTCCGCCCTCACTGGCCCCACCCACGCCCACATCACACCCCGCCCTCGCCCCTCATCTCTCCTCCACGATTAGGGTGGGGCGGGGGTCTGAGAGGGATAGGGTGGGGTGGGCGGGGCGGGGGATGAGAGGGATATGGTGGGGTAGGGTGGGTGGGCTCCTTGTAGTTTTTTATATTATTTTATTTATTTATTTATGTTATCTATTTTATTTATTTAGTAATCACTTCACTCACGGTACTCTTAACATCACTTATCACGGTATATAATATAAAGAAAATTCTTCCACTTCACTCTCTAATAATTTTGTTTTTGTTGTCCTTATCAAAGAAAATGCGACTCCTTCCCTCCACTCCAAGTTAGTTAGTATTCTGTTACCAATCACAACCACCACCACCACTACCACTCTTATAATATATATGTATGTATGTAAAGTCACGAGCACTAATAAATATCCTGGTGTGCTTCGAATACCTAAAGACAGTAAATAAATACCGTACACAACAATATCTCCATTGGAATTAGTGCGTTGGTGAATTGGACTGTACAAAAAAGCTTCAACCAGAGGTGTATACTTATTAATGCTCGCGACTGTACACTTTGGTTTCACATCTGATGCTTCACTTAGACATCAGTAGATTAATTAATACTCAGGCTGCACTGTCACAACTTCCTTCAACAGTTCCATTGCATAATAATCAATATAACATGTGCCTTTAATAATAATAAATATAACACATAGCGTAAACAATTTATCAACATGGACTGTAAAAAAAAAAAAAAAAAAAAAAAAAAAAAAATATATATATATATAGGCCTATATATATAAATATGTAAAAGAAATATATATACAAACAAATAAATAAATAAACAAACGACCAATATTTCAGCTATATCTCCTCTTAATTAAGTTTACAACACTGAAGGAGACTTAGTTAACACACAAGGTAAGAAGACTATAGACGTTTAGTGCCACGAGAAGCCTGGCACTCTTCCTACTCAAGTGCCACCATTGTAATTAGTTCACCCACCCCTTGGCTACCCTCGTTAGTGATGTGGTTAATGAGATCTTTCACAGTGCCACCCAAACACACACACCTACCTCAACTATGGCTATACACACACACACACATACACTCTCTCTCTCTCTCTCTCTCTCTCTCTCTCTCTCTCTCTCTCTCACACACACACACACATACACATTATATCTGTGCCACGATGAAACATAAATACGTACTTTCACACATACATACCTGTGTTAACCGCGGTACAACACACACACACTCCCCCCCCCCTCTCTCTCTCTCTCTCTCTCTCTCTCACACACACACACACACACAATGACCTCACCGCCTGGATTCACACAATACTCATGACTAACCCGACTCCACTCCACTCCACTCCCTCGTCACTCCACTCCCTCCCCTCACTCGTCACTCCACTCCCTCGTCACTCCACTCCACTCCACTCCCTCGTCACTCCACTCCACTCCCTCGTCACTCCACTCCACTCCCTCGTCACTCTACTCCACTCCCTCATCACTTACACTTCACCACACACGTAAACTCTCTAGTCCATTTTTCAAATCCATTTATTATAGTTACATTCCATGACACACGTGTTCTCTATTCCATTATTCCTTCACTCAGTCTAGAAATATACAGGAATTTGACATTTTATTGCAGCCAAAGGTTTAATAATTAAGATTTTTATTTTTTTATATCATTCCACATCCTTATAAACAGTACTACCTGTATGTGTGTGTGTGTGTGTATAAAGAGGAGAGAGAGAGAGAGAGAGAGAGAGAGAGAGAGAGAGAGAGTGTGTGTGCAGCCACAGTTTCTTGCACACCCGACAGAGGACAATGCATCTCTCCCCAAGAACAATGAGTCTCTCTCTCTCTCTCTCTCTCTCTCTCTCTCTCTCTCTCTCTCTCTCTCTCTCTGTGTACGATACATGAAATCAGAATCTCTCTCTCTCTCTCTCTCTCTCTCTACGATACGTGAAATCAGAATACATAACGTAAATGAATATCTGTCTGTCTGTCTCTCTCTCTCTACCATACATGAAATCAGTATACATAACGTAAATTAATGTCTATCTCTGTCTGTGTGTGTGTTTCTCTCTCTATCTCTCTCTCTGCTCCATGACAAACCTCAATACAATACACAATAGGTCACAGTAACGGGTACAAGTACTATAACCTTACTCTAATTTATACACCGTCACAAAAACATCTCATTCATACACGACTCTTAATTAATGGAGGTAAAAAAAAATTGAGTACATTGGAGTACACACACACACATACTTACTTACTCACTCACTCTCTCTAGACTAAATTAATTCCTTCAAACTATTCCAAACAACAGGATACTAATATAATTTATTCATTGGTTCGGTTCCCTGGCATAAATTGGAAGTGTGTGTGTGTGAGAGAGAGAGAGAGAAAAAAAAAAAGAGAGAGGGAGGAAAAAACACTTGTTCTCATTTTCTGCATTCCTGTCCTGGCTGGGGGTAAATATTATGTTCAATGACGGTGCAGTTTCGAGAAAAAAAAAAAAAAAAAAAAAAATGTATATATATATAATAATAATAATAAATAAGCAATAAAAATAAAAATAAATACAAATATAATAATAAATAAACAATAAAAATACAAATAAAATACAAATATAATAATAAATAAACAATAAAAATAAAAATTAAATACAAATATAATAATAA
Source organism: Petrolisthes manimaculis (assembly GCA_034508575.1). NCBI lineage: Eukaryota > Metazoa > Arthropoda > Malacostraca > Decapoda > Porcellanidae > Petrolisthes > Petrolisthes manimaculis. The sequence continues at coordinate 59,745 of JAWZYT010005307.1, forward strand.
ATAAGCAATTTATCTTTATTTATATTAATTTATTAAAAAAAGAGGGGGAGGAGAGAGGGAGGTGGTGCTGGATAAGGGATGGGGGGAAGGGTAGAGATGAAGGGGGCTGGATGAGGGGGCTGAGGGAGGGTAGAGGAGGAGGGAGGAATGGGGAGACATAAACTATTAACTACAGGGTGTACCTATTTTGTCTGACCTTCACCCAAAACCAGCAGAGGTATGTATGTATGTATGTATGTATGTATGTAGGTAGGGGTTGAGGAAATGGGGGGGGGGGGGGTTGAGGAAGTGGGGAGAGGGGATTGAGGAAGAGTGGGGGGGGTTGAGGAAGTGTGGGGAGGGGGGGTTGAGGAAGTGGGGAGCGGGGGGTTGAGGAAGTGGGGAGGGGGGATTGAGGAGGAGGAGGAGGAGGAGGAGGAGGAGGAGGAGGAGGAGGAGGAGGAGGTGGTGCTTGAAGGACGCACGTGATTTACATATTTTTGGATGGTACCCTTGGAAACTACACACACACACACACACACACACACACACACACACACATACGAGTTCACAACACACACAGGCAGCAGTCACAAAAAGAACAGGTATCCATGGATCTAGTGTGTGTGTGTGTGTGTGTGTGTGTATCATGACTTAAATGTACCTAAAAATCCTTCTATAGGATAGGTCAGTGGTCTTCAACCTTTTATTATGTGGTCCATCCCTAAGTAATGGTGATGAAGTAGAAGCTGTCCACCCATCATCCACCTCACCCTCAAAAAAAGTCTCTTAAAATAATCACAACAATTGTAACATATAAAATCTAACTTTCATATATATCAATTCTACGACTATTATATACAGACACGTGGAGGTGAGGATCTCGTCCACCAATTTGTCCACCTCTAGACAGCCATCCACTCCTTCACTTAATCTTGTCCACCAAAGTTGAATAGCACTGGGTTAGGTTATAAGACTTTAGATACACATTTCTCATACACTCCATGAAGTGTTTATAAGTAACATCATATTATAATGAAACAAATGTGTCTGTAAACTAATAATATAGGCGACATTTATATTGCACTGTATTACATTTACCAATAAAGGTCAAAAGGTAAATATATATACCTGTATCTTGTCCCTATCTGACACTACGGTAACCCTTCCTTCAAGTATATATTGATTACCACCAGCTCTACCAATCATTAAATTACAGCTTAAGGGGGAAATTGGGTGTTGGTAAATCTGGAGCAAGTGAATCCTCCAAACTATTTCAAGCAACAGAACACCATTATATTTGTTCAACTGGTCCTGTTTCCTGGCATACTTTGGAGGAATCAAGGCACTCCAATGTACAAAAATGAATTACTCCCTTTAACTGAGTGAGTGGAATGAGGGATAAACATCACCATATAAACAAAAACTAAAGATTCGTACAGTCGTGTTTACATTTTACAGAATAATAATAATAATAATAATAATAATAATAATAATAATAATAATAATAATAATAATAATAATAGGAGTCCACGAGTCCATGTAAAATTTGTCACGTGGTGGCCAAGTTTGTCAAAGTCTTAACTACCGTAGCTATAGAACGATCGTTTGATTATAGGTTCCAGAGTGGTGTGTGTGTGTGTGTTTCTTAAGTGGTGTATGTGTTGCCTGAGTTGTGTGCAGTGTGTGTGTGTGTGTGTGTGTGTGTGTGTGTTTCTAGAATGGTTTGTGTGTGTGTTTTTAATGATGTACTGGTACATGTTTGTTTTTTTATCTAGAGTGGTTTGTGTGTGTGTGTGAGTGTTGCGCAGTGCATGTGTGTGTGTCTATTGTGTTGTGTTGTACAGTATGTGTGTGTGTGTGTGTGTGTGTATATATATATTTAGAGCGGCCTGTATACCTGCAGTATACAGAGTGAGACCATTAAACAGTAAGGCTTAATTAAGGGGGAAGTTTTGTGTTGGTAAATCTGGAGCAACTCAATCCTCCAAACTATTCCAAGCAACAGAACACCATTATTTTTGCTCTTCTGGTTCTGTTTCCTAGCATACTTTGGAGGAATCAAGGCACTCCAATGTACCAAAAATGAATGACCACCTTAAGACGGGGGGGGGGGGGGGAAGGTAATTCACTGTTAT
>JAWZYT010005308.1:0-59094 GCA_034508575.1 Petrolisthes manimaculis
GCATGACTGGCCATAATAACACAACTGTGACCGAATTAACTCTTGTAGATTCGGAAAAGTCTCAACTGTCAACCCTCGACTACAGAACTAGTAAAGACTAATTTGTTATATTTTCCAAGTTTCCAATATGACCATAAAGTATATATGTAACTGTGTGTGTGTGTGTGTGTGTGTGTGTGTATGTGTGTGTGTTTGAGAAAAATTCGAGTAAAGTTATAGCCCTGAAACAAGCAAAGCATACACCTGGGCTAAACAATAATGATGAAAACGATGATGATGGTGAGGACAGTGGCAGAGCTGGCAGTGAATAGAACATTATACTCCGAGTGAAAGGCAAGAGAGGAACAAGAGTGAGAGCTGAGTGGAAGGGTCAGGGTGGCAGAGAGGGGGGTAGGGAGGAATGGAGGGGGTCAGAGTGGTGGAGATGGGGGTAGGGAGGAATGGAGGGGGTCAGAGTGGTGGAGATGAGGGTAGGGAGGAATGGAGGGGGTCAGAGTGGTGGAGATGGGGGTAGGGAGGGGGTCAGGGTGGTGGAGATGGGGGTAGGGAGGAATGGAGGGGGTCAGAGTGGTGGAGATGGGTGTCGGGAGGGGGTCAGGATGGTGGAGATGAGGGTAGGGAGGAGTGGAGGGGGTCAGAGTGGTAGAGAGGGGAGGGAGAAAGGAGGGGGTCAGATTGGTAGAGAGGGGAGGGATAAAGGAGTGTGGAAGGAGAAAGGAGTGTGGAAGGAGAACGAGGTTAGGGGGAGTGAGGTGATGAGTGTTGGGGGAGGCAGTGTGAGAAGTACTATAGAGTTGAGATAGGTGGGGGGGGGGAAGGGGGCATAGTGTGGGGTCTACTGTAAGTGTGGGGTCTAAAAAATACACAAAAAGCATAATAATATTTGTGTGAACGTGGGATGATGGATAATATTTATAATTCTCTTTGTCTGTCTCTCTCTCTCTCTCTCTCTCTCTCTCTCTCTCTCTCTCTCTCTCTCTCTCTCTCTCTCTATCTATCTATCTATCTAGTCTATCTGTGTATCTAATGGAGTGGCTGGAGGACCTGTACTAAAGAGGAGGTACTGGTGAAAGAGGACTAAAGAGGGGGAAGTGGGTGGGAATAAAGGGAGGAGTGAAGAGAGGGAAAGGGGGAGGGTGGGATTAGAGGAATGAATAAAGGGAAGAGAGAAGATAGGGAAGGGGGTGAACAAAAAGAGAGGGATGAGTAAGGGGAGGGAAATGGTGGGAAGAGGATAAGGGAAGGGAAGAGAGAAGAGAGGGAAGGTGAAGTGTGAATATAAGAAAAGATGATAATGGAAATAGAAGAGGTGAATAGTAAAGTAGGTGAGAGGGAAAATAGAGAGGTGAGGAGGAGAGTATGGAGGTGAGGAGGAAAGTAGGGAGGTGAGGAGGAGAGTAGGGAGGTGAGGAGGAAAATAGGGAGGTGAGGAGGAAAGGATGGATTAGTTATAAAGGAAAGGTGGCAAGAAGTGTAGGAAAGAGAGAAGGAAAGGAGAGAAGTTTATAAGAAAGAAAAGAGGTAAGGAACAGAGAAGAGAGTACAAGGGGGAAGGTGGCTTTTATGAGAAGGCAGCGGGAGGGGGTAGAAGTAGGTGGTAAAAGTAGGGAGTAGCAGGAGTAGAAGGAGGTGATCTGTGGGAAATAAGATGGGAGGGAAGGAGTGGAGTGGAGGGGGAGTGGGAGTGGTAGAAGGAGAGGGAGTGGGAGTGGTAGAACGAGGGGGGTTGGGAGGGATGGGTAGGAGGGAGTTGGGAGGGCGTCGAGAGGGAAGGAGCGGAGGGGTCGAAGGGGGGAGGAGGGAGGGGGTAGAAGAAAGGGGGTGGGGGAGTGGGAGCGGCATAAAGGTCCAGCCTCAGGGAAGGGAAAGTATTATTTTGATTATAAAAAGTCTTCTGTTTTCTCGAGGGGGGGTGAGGGGTAGGAGGAAGGAAGAGGGGGGTGAGGGGTAGGAGGAAGGAAAAGGGGGGTGAGGGGTAGGAGTAAAGAAAGGTGGAGAAAGATAATGAAGGAAGTGAAGAAGAATATGAGTAAGTGAGATGAGAAAAATAAAGAAAAAGAAGGAAAGATACTGACAAATAGAGATACAGATAAATATACAGTACATAAATAGAATGACAGATAGATATATAGTTAGATAGATAGGTAGACGGATAAAATGATAGATAGATATATAGATAGATAGATAGATAGATAGATAGATAGATAGATAGACAGACACAGATAAAAATACGATAACTAGTCGAATAGATAGTGAAGAAAAACAAGGGGGAAGAAGTAGTGGTAAAAGGGGGTTGGTTAAGGGTCAGGGGGCATAGTGATAAGGGCCAGAGGAGGGGGAAGGGGAGATAAAGGCAGGGGAGATAGGGGTAGGAAGGCATAGGAGATTGGGGAAGGGGGGGAGGATCACAGGGGCTAGGAAGGGGGCATGGAGAGGGATAGGGAGAGGGATAGGGAGCAAATGGGCAGAGGGAGGGGGATGGGAAAGGGCAGAAGGAGGGGGATAGGGATGTACAGAGGGAGCGGCTGTGGAGGGGAGGGGAGAGGAGAGGGAAGCAAAAGAACAGAAGAAGGAAGATGGTGAGGAACAGAGGGAGGGGTAGAGGGGGCGGCTGTGGGAGGGGAGAGGAGGGGGGAGCAAAAGAACAGAAGGAGGGGGATGGGGAGGGAGGGACGAGGGGTAATGTGCCTGGTCTTTGGTTGGACACAGGGGCCAGAGGATACAATGAGAGGGGAGGGGAGGGGAGGGGTCATTGGGGGAAGGGGGAGGAGGTGAAGAAAAAATGGAAATATGAGAGAAAAAAAAAAGGGGGGATGGATGGATGAATAGATATATTGATAGATAAATGGTAATAAATGGACTAAATAGAAAAAAAAGAATAAATAGAAATAATTGGCAAGAAGTTTGGAACAGAGGGTAAAATATAATAACAAATGAAACATGAGGGGCAGAATGAAGAGAGGAGGAGGAAGGGAGAGAGAGGAAGCGAGAGGTGGAGAAGAAATCGAGAAAATTAGATATTGCCTGAGGGAGGAAATATAGGATTAAATGAAGAGAGGAAATAGAGATAGAGGAAATTGAAAGAAAAAAGAGAGGAAGTGGACACAATAAGGACGAGGGTGAGTGGATGGCAGGCAAGGAAAAAAAGGAGGAAGGAAGGAGGGGAAAGAAGGCTGTAAGAAGAGAGGAGTAGAGAGGGAAAGAAGGGATTAGGGGGAGAAAGGATGCAGGAAGAGAGTAAGGGAGGGGAGGGAGGGAAGGGATGCAAAAAGAGAGGAGAAGGAAAAAAGGGAGGGGAAGGAAGGATTACAAGAAAGGAAGAGTGGTGAGGAAGGGAGGGGAAGGAACGATGCAAGAAGGGAAGAGAGGAGAAGAAAGGAGAGAAGGGATGAAGGGGGGGGGAGGGGAGACTAGGAAAGTGAAAGGCTAGCAAGGAAAGAGTAGGCTGACAACCCTTCAACGAGGCAAAAAATATATACACAACAGACACACACACACACACACACACACAACACACACACACACACACACAGCAGCTTCTTAGCCTCCAGGGCACCGTGACGACCAAGGGGAGAGGTGGGGGGGGAGGGGAAGAAAGCAGAAATGTGGAGGGAGTAAGAAGGGGAGGGGGAGAAGATGGGGGAAGGGGTATAAAGAAAGGAGAAATGTGAAGGAAGTAAGAGGGGGTTAGGAAGGAGAGGAGAGGAGAGAAAAGGAGGAGGAAGAAATGAAGGGTGATCAAGAAAGAGGGGAAGGGGTAGGAAAATAACAGAGGACAAGGAGGAAAAGGGGGAACTGGGAACAAGGGGAAGAGGGAAGAGGGTAGGAAAAGAGAGAAGAAAGGAAGAAGGGAGAAGAATGAGATAAACAAGAAAGAATGAGGAGAAAAATAAATACGAGTAAATTATGGAGAGAACAGATGAAGTAACAAAAAAAAAAAAAAATGGAACGGAAAAGAAAGAAACAGGAAGATGATTGAGAAAATGAGGTTAAAGTAGAAAAACACGTAAAAAAAAAATAGTAAAAAAAAAAAGGAAAGATAAAGAAACAAGAAGAAAGATGAGAAAAGGAGGTCAAAGTAGAAAAAACGAGTAAAAATGAGGTTAAAGTAGAAAAATAAGTAAAAAGAAAAATAGTAACAAAAAAAAAATAGGAAGAGAAAGAAACAGGAATAAGTTAAAAAAAAGAAAAAAGAATAAAAAGTTGAATAATTCCGAGTGTATGTAGTGTAGGTAAGAGAATGAATGAGCCGGAAGGGATAAGAAAAAACATCAAAACCTATCGTCTTTCTCTCTCTCCTTTACTTTTGTCTCACTCTCCTCCTCCTCCTCCTAAGCTTTTTTTATCTATTCTTCTCCTTTTTTTCTTTCATTCTTTCATTTTATTTTTTTCTTCTCCTTTCTTGTTTTCATTCTTTCATTTCATATTTTTTTCTTCTCTTCTTCCTCCTTCTCCTCCTCCATTTTACGTTCCTTCTTTTACTTTCATTACTTTTTTTCATTTACTCCTAAACTACTCCTCTTCCATTTCCTTCATCTGTTTTTCTTTCATATTTTTTTTCCTCCTTTTCCTTAATTAACTTTATCTTCATCTGTTCCTTTTTCTTTCATATTTTTGTTCTTGTTTCCTCCTCCTCCTCCTCCTCCTTCTCCTCCTCCTCCTCCTCCTCCTCCTCCTCCTCCTCCTCCTCCTCCTCCTCCTCCTCCTCCTCCTCCTCCTCCTCCTCCTCCTCCTCCTCCTCCTCCTCTTTTTCTTCCTCTTATTTTACTTGTTCGTTCATTTATTTATTTCCATTTATTTCCGTTTTAAACTCCTCCTCTCCTATAGTTCCTCCTTATACTATAGTTCCTCCTTATATTCCCTTTCTCTCCCTTTCCAACTCCTCTTCGTCTTTCTCATTATTCGTCTACTACTACTTCTTTATTTCCTTCATCTTTACCTCTCATATTTTTTCCCTCCACACAACTCCTTCTCCTCCTCCTCCTCCTCCTCCACCTTTCTTCTTTTAATCCTCAGAGTGGTGGAGAAGGGTTGGAAGGAGGGAGAGGGGGAGGGAAGAAGACAAGGAGAGATAGAAAAAAAAAGAGTGAGAGAGGGAGTGATTAAAATGCTTCGAGGGTGACACACACCAAACTTCCCAAAAGGTGAGAGACAGGGTGAGAGACAGGGAGTGGAGAGGAGGGAGAGAGGGAGGGGGAAGGTGAGAGAGAGAGGGAGTGGAGATGAGGGAAAGAGGGAGAGAGATAAATAGAAGGAGAGAAGGAGGGGGTGAGTGGTAGACAGAGAGTTAAGATAAAGGAAGTAGAGGAGGAGGAAGAGAGTTGAGGGAGGTGGGGAAGGATTTTATAGGAAGGAAGTACAGGGGAGGGAGAAAGAATGATAAAGGAAGGGAGAGAGGGATGGAGGATTGGTGGAAGGAACTATAAGAGAGAGAGAGAAAGGGAGGGGGAGAGAGAGAGAAAGGGGTAGAAACAGGGAGTTAAGAATAAGGAAGTATAGGAAAATAGAAAGAGAGGAAGTAAAAAATGTTAAATGAAAGATGAAAGAATAAAATGGGTAAGGAATAAATAAAAGGGTAGAAAGGTTGATAAGAAGGAATGAGGGTCCGTGTGTGTGTGTGTGTGTGTGTGTGTGTGTGTGTGTGTGTGTTAGTAGTAGTAGTAGAGAGACAGGACAATAAGGACAAGCCACCAACAATAACAGTCACCGAGGTAATTACAAGGCAACGCCGGCTCTTCCCTACGTGTGTGTGTGTGTGTGTGTGTCTCTCTCTCTCTTTCTCTCTCTCTCTCTCTCTCTCTCTCTCTCTCTCTCTCTCTCTCTCTCTCTCTCTCTCTCTCTCTCTCTCTCTCTCTTTCCTGCCTCTATATCATCACTCTCTCTGCCTCTCCTCTGTTCTTGACACTCCTTCTTCCTCTCCACCTCCTTTATGGTCGTTCTCTCTCCTCTTCCTTCCTTTCTCCCTCCTTTTCTTCTTTGGTTTATCTCCTGCTTCGTCATGACACTCTTCTTTTCTCTCCCTGACCTCTCCTCAGTTTTCTTTCTCTTCCTGAACTTCTTCCCTCTTCCTCCTCATCCCCTCTCTCTACACTCCATCTTTATTCTCCTTTATCTTTCTGACCCTCCTTTCTCTTCCTCACTTAACCCCTCTTTTACTCATTCCCCTGACCTTCCTTTCCCTCCCTCTCCTTCGTTTCTCTTCATTCCCCCTTTCTACTCTCTCTCTCTCTCTCTCTCTCTCTCTCTCTCTCTCTCTCTCTCTCTCTCTCTCTTCTCTCTCTCTCTCTCTCTCTCTCTCTCTCTCTCTCTTCTTCCTTTTTTTTTCTTCCACTTTTCTTTATTCTAGACCTTTCATCTCCAGGGACTCTCACTTGTATCAAGCCTTTCTTGCTCTTTTAACTTTCTCTCTCCCTTCTATTCTCTTGCTTCCTCTCCTTTGTAACTTTTCCCTCCCCAACACAACCCCCCCCCCCACACACACTCACTTTCATTTCTCCCCCTCCCTCCCTCCCTGTCTCATTCCCTCTCTCTGATCCATTCTCTCTCTCTCTCTCTCTCTCTCTCTCTCTCTCTCTCTCTCTCTCTCTCTCTCTCTCTCTCTCTCTCTGCACAAACTCGGTTCCTTACTCTTCCTGCCCAACACAAACTATTCGATGCAGATAAATGGGGTTGGATGTTGAGGTACAATACAAGGATTTGCATTGAGGAAGGTGGCTTAGTCAGAACGTATGTATGTATGTACAGTCACGACCACTAATAAGTACACAGCTTGGGTTGAACCTCTGATCAGTCATATTCACCAACAACGTAATTCCAGTGGAGCTCATATTCTGTGTTTATTTACTGTCCTCTAGGTATTCGAAGCACACCTGAATACTTATTAGTGTTCGTGATTGTACAGTAAATAAAAAAAAGTTATATGGGTGAGTAATTTGAAGCTGTGGTAGGTGGTTGGGTTGGACGGTGAGTGAGAAGTATGAGTTTTACTGTGAGAAGTATGAGTTTTACTGTGAGAAGCATAAATATATATATACAGTGAGAAGCTTGAATTGTACAGTGAGAATCGAGAGGTTAAGTATGCAGTGAGAAGCATGAATTGTAAGACAGATTATTTATGGACCTGGAATGGGTGCGTTGGACAGAGAAAAGGGTCGAGTTGGACAGCATGATGAAAAGATGAAAGACAGTTGGTTTGGTCTGAATGAGTTTTATGGGTATTGGGATAAATGGACTGGTCGTAATTATTATGCAGTATGAAAAAAGGGAAGATGGATGGGTGGGTGGTTTGGTCAGATAGAGAGCAATGGTAGGTGGTTGGTTGGTTGGATTGATCAGTTGTACAGTTAAGGAGAGAATTATGAGGGGGAGGTGTGTGTGTGTGTGGGGGGGGGGGTTATGGATTATGTACCTGTGTGGAAAAAAGTGGACCTAATTTGATGGAGGTGGTAAGGAAAGGAGGGGAGAGGCTGAGAGGGGTAGGAGAAGTGATAAAAGTGAGTGAAGGAGAGAGGAAAAATGGGTGAGGAGGAGAGAGGGAAAATGGGTGAGGAGGAGAAAGGGAAAATGGGTGAGGAGAGAGGGAAAATGGGTGAGGAGAGAGGGAAAATGGATGATGAGGAGAGGGAAAATGGGTGAGGAGAGAGGGGAAATGGGTGAGGAGAGAGGGAAAATGGGTGAGGAGGAGAGAGGGAAAATGGGTGAGGAGGAGAGGGAAAATGGGAGAGGAGGAGAGAGGGAAAATGTGTGAGGAGGAGAAAGGGGATAAGGGTAAGGGCAGAGGATAGTGAAGAAGGGCATGGAAAGGAAAGAAGGGATAAGGGTGAGGGAAGGAAAGGGAAGTTGGGCGAGGGAAGGAGATGATTGAAAGGGAGAGGGAAGGGAAGAAGTGAATAGGGTAAGGTAAGGAAGTAAGAAGGGAGAATGGTGAGGGGAAGAGGAGGAGACGTGATATAGGAAGAGGGGAGAGTAAGGTGCTGAGGGAAGAGTGAGGTGCCGAGGGGAAAGAATGACAGAATGAGGATAAGGAAGACGAGGAATACATGTAAAAGATGATGAACGAGGGAGGGGAAGTGTGACAGAACAACAAAGGGGAGAAACAGAGGAGAGGAAATATGAAAATAGAGAGGATATAATATAGGAGAGGAGGGGAGAAAAGAGAAGAAGAGAAAAGTGACAATATTAAAAGTAGAGAAGAGAAATGGGATGAGAGGAAGGGAAAGCAAACCACAGATATGATAACTAGTTTGAGAAAGAATAGAGGAGAGGAGAGGAGAGAAAAGAAGAAAAGGAAAGAAGAGTGGAGGAGAGAGTAAACCACAAATAATTGATAACTGGTTTGAGAAAGAAGAGAGGAGAGGAGAGAATAGAAAAGAAAAAAAGGAAAGAAGAGTGGAGGAGAGAGTAAACCACAATTAGGATAACTAGTTTGTGAAAGAAGAGAGAGGGAAGAGGAAGAGATGAAACGGAAAACAAAAAGGTTGAAGCGTAAGTTGGTCCTCTGAGAAAAAAAATAAAAATAAAAATACAAAGCCAAAACCCACACTACAAGAAACAGTAAAAGTGTAGCAAAAACTGGTCAAAGTTCTATAGGAGAGAGTGGGTAGAGTGGTGGGAGAGTGGGTGGGGGGTCGAGAGTGGGGGTAGGGGTGGGGGGGTCGAGAGGGGAATGTGAGGGGAATATGGGTAGAAGGGTGGTACAGGGGTGGGAGAGGGGTGGGAGAAGAGGAAGTGGGTAGAGGAGTGCATGGAGTGGGAGAGAGGTGGAGAGAGGAGTGGGAGAGAAGGGGGGCGAGTGGGGAATGTGGGTAGAAGGGTGGGAGAAGGGTGGGAGATGAGGAAATGGGTAGAGGAGTGGGAGAAGAGAGGGAGTGGGGAGAGGGAAGCTGTTATATAAAGAGAAAGAAGGAAAAAATAGACGGAAATATGAGGTAAATGAGTAGGAATTGAAATATAGTAGTAATAAACAATAATGATGATATAAGATAAAAAAAACTATGAAGATAAAAAACACGAAGAACGCGATGATCAAGAAGAAGAAAAAAAGAAGAGAAAAAGGAGGAGAAGACTAAAAAAAGGAATAAAAAGATGACGAAGAAGTGAGAATGGAAGGAGGAACGAATAGGAAGAAGAGTATATAAAAAGTAAGAGAAAATGAAAACACAAAAAGGGAGAAGAAGAAAAAGAAGAGGAATAACATAAAAAAGGAGGAGTACATGGATAAAAAACTAGAAGGGATCTGGAAAATACGAAAAGGGAAAAGGAGAAGAAGAAGAAAAAGAAGGAGAAGGAGAAGGAGAAGAAGGAGAAGAAGAAGAAGAAGAAGAATGAAGAGAAGAAGGAGGAGAAGAAGGAGGAGAAAGAGAAGGAGAAAGAGAAGGAGAAGAAGAAGGAGAAGGAGAAGAAGAAGGAGAATAAGGAGAAGGAGGAGGAGGAGAATAAGGAGTAGGAATAGGAGGAGAATAAGGAGTAGGAATAGGAGGAGAATAAGGAGTAGGAATAGGAGGAGAATAAGGAGTGAGCGGCCAGTCAAATTTCATTAAGGCGTGGCATAAACCAGTAAGTTTTGGTTTAGACGCCGCTGGAATGTCAACAAGGCAGGTTTTCTATGAGGCGGGTTGGCTGGCTGTCGGGGGCTGAGGCAGGAAATTACTAACCCAGCCCCCACCCCGCCCCCCTGCCTCGAGTTCTTGTTTATGTTTAGAGTTGAGTGGCAAGCAGGAAGGCAGGAAGGCTGGTAGGTAGGCAGGCTGGCTGGTAGGTAGGTAGGCAGGCTGGTAGGTAGGCAGGCTGGTAGGTAGGCAGGCTGGTAGGTAGGTAGGCAGGCTGGTAGGTAGGCAGGCTGGTAGGTAGGTAGGCAGTGAGGGAGGGAGATGGGTAGGCAGGAGGGTGGGTTGGTAGTGAGGTAGATAGGTATTGAGAGTGGTGGGTAGGTAGGAAGCTAGGTTGGTTAAGTGGTAGGTATAGGAGAGTGGGTTGGTAGGGAGGTTGGTAGTGAGAGTGGTGGGTAGGTAGGACGCTGGGCTGGTTGCTTGCTTGATTGAATGGATGGATAGATGGAATATACATAGGTAGATGGGGAAGCAGAAAAATACATGAGAAGAGAGGAAGGAAATGGTGGACACGTGAAAGGAGATGAAAAACAAAACAAAAAATTATATAGTAGACAGGAGAAAGACAGATACAGAAGTGTAGGCAGGAAGATAGGGATAGGAGGAGGCAGGCAGGGAGGCAGGAGGAGGCAGGCAGGGAGGCAGGAGGAGGCAGGCAGGGAGGCAGGAGGAGGCAGGCAGAGAGGCAGGGGAATGACTGGTAAAAAAGGGAAGGAAGGCAGCAAGGAGACAGAAAAGCGAGGGAAGTAGAGGTCAGGAAAAAGAAGGGAGAAAGGCAGGAAGGCTGAAGGAGGCAAGAGGAAGGGAGGTAAACATAACAAAAAGTGTGAGGGAGGAGGGAAGGTGTGCTAAACATATCAAGGGAGTCTCTTCACTGGTCGATGGACACGCCCGAATTTATTTGGGGACCTTGTGAAAAAATTTATCATAAGAAAAAATGGATAGATGTTGGTGGGTTCTGGTCTCTCTCTTTCTCTCTCTCTCTCTCTCTCTCTCTCTCTCTCTCTCTCTCTCTCTCTCTCTCTCTCTCTCTCTCTCTCTCTCTCTCTCTCTCACACACACACACACACACACACACAATTACATATATTAACCCACACACTTGTAATTATTGTAATTACTCATTGAAGAAAATGCATAGCCTACACTTAGCTACACACAACACACCCTTCGACCCAAGGAACCTTCACCAAATAATAATAAATATAAATGTGGGTTTTGAGATGGAGGGTTGCTGGTTATGGTAGTTTGGACTTAAGGACCCTTGTGATCGTGTATAAAATTGGAGACTTCTAATTCCTCCTGACTATGACACGAAACAAACTCCTTCCCTATAGGTGGTGTTTCGTGGCAATATTTGAAGGACTAATTTTTCTCCAACTTTTAGACTACATCACAGGTCCCTTAAGGACGAGCAGGGATGGAAGACTAGGTTTCGTGAAAAGAAAAATAAGAAGTGGAAGAGGCAAGAGCACGAAGTCTACCATGTGTTACAATTACTAAAAAAAAAAATATATATATATACAGATAAAAACAAATGAAGCCATTTTTTCTGTGCGTGTGTATATGTGTGTGTGTAATCAGGGTCGTCCTAAGTACTCAAACACTACCTACCATCTATCTTAGGATAGTGTTTTTTTTTTTTTGTTTTCTTTATTATATCTTCTTAAAGGACCATTGATTATGGACCTATTTTGTATATTATATCTATCTACATTCTCATACACCGTTATTAAACTTGGAGCGCTTTTTTTTACGTACGATTACGGTATTTGTTTACAATCTACTATAAAATTTGGAACTTAAATTTGTGTGTATATTTTTTTCCATTTTCGGGTACAATATTTGACCTTAGAACCTTTATATTGATTTTCCTCTTTACACATTCATATAACTATTTAAAACTTGATAAAGTCCAGGAATTAATGTCTGCAACTGTACACAATGAGTAATGTCATTAGAACTTGGACATATTATACCAGACTTTTCCGGAATGAATAAATGAATGACTGTATCCGAAATTATTACATGGAACAAAATAATTCTGCCGGGGTGAATATGCAGATTAAACTCCCCTATCCATAATGTCCAATAAATGAAGTGTGTTCTCTCTCTCTCTCTCTCTCTCTCTCTCTCTCTCTCTCTCTCTCTCTCTCTCTCTCATGAATACATACACGTGCCCTCGCGTATGTACTCACTTATTCCCTATCACACACACAGGCTCTCTTTCTCTCTCCTCTCTCTCTCTCTCTTTCTCTCTCAAAGTCCAGTGAGAGCAAGCCAAACTCGTAAAATGGGTTCATGTTTTGTGAAGTAATTATCCATAGGTATGAAGGTCTGTCACTCCACCTGTCAATGATTTTATTAGGATTTTCTGTGACTGACTAATTTTGGCACCATATACTGTATATATATATATATATATATATATATATATATATATATATATATATATATATATATATATATATATATATATATATATATATATATATATATATATATATATATATATATACACCAATGTGTCCTTCGTTATGGATAGGTTTACACAATTCCGATCGCTTCTCCAGTTAGAAATTGTGTGGAGTCAGGGAAATTTATCTCCATGGTTGATACAAAGAAATAGATACCGAACGAAGGATATACTCCAATTAAAAGATTAAAATGTCTGTTTTTTATTTTTATCCTGAGCGGAGCGAGTTTTAAAAAAATTCAGACATTTTTCTTGCCCCTGATTTTGGACAACTCTTTGGTCAGGTGGTCAACTTCAGTCCTTGTACCCCAGATTTTGGAAAACGTCCGAACCTAACTCCTTCTAGACCATACCAGATATCATAATCAAACTAATCAATGAAAGAAGGAAGAAAAATTAAATTGTAATTTCGTCCAATAAAAAAACCCATAACCTAATGATTAAAAGGAAAATATTCCCGTAGTGACTTTAATCATCAGCGACGACTTTTAACTCCATTCAGCCTTCTATTTTTGTTTTGTTTTTCGTTGTAATTTTGGAGCGGGGTCAAGGAAAAAAATGATAAGCAACAAATCCAGTTGTCATCACTTGTAACTGGTAAAAGCTTCTTCCGACATAATGATCGATGGAAATGTTATCTTAGAATCAGTAAACGCAAGAGTGAGTTGGTTCTCTGTTGCTTTATATTCTTACAACATGTGTGATGATACTGAATGATTTACACTGTACACACCCAATTAAAAGAATATGCACAGTCACACTTATACACATTCAAAAGAGCATACACTCTTATACACAGAAGCGTATGCGTGAAAACATACGGTACACATACATGAACACACACACACACACACACAGTCCTTGTATAATCACCAGTAAGAAAAACGCTGATAATCCCCATTTATTTTGTTGTTTTGTTTTAAAGCGAGGAAAACACATCCTCACATGATAAAGATACACAATACACACCAAGTCACTCATCCTACCCAACCACCACACCTACCAATCCTACGTCCGTCAGAGGGCACTGGGTATTTATTGGCCTCCTTTCAGAATTTCTTTATCTGTTTCATTTCGTGAGGTGATTTGATAACGTGCAGATTTATTTTCTCCATTTATATTTTCTTCAGTTTTCTTTTTTTTTCATGTAATTCTCTCGTATTTTTCGATATGTCTGACATCGATATATTATTATTATTATTATTATTTTTGTTGTTGTAAATGTGGATATATTTTCAAGTTTACGTATCGTCAAATTGCCCACCGTAATATTTCCTTTTCCAATTTGTGCATTTGCTCTCATTTTTTTGCTGCTGGTATATTTACATCATCCTTTTAATTGGCGTAATCACTTATCAATTCAACTAAAAAAAAATTCTTTTCTTACCATCAATACTAAATAATATTCTCTTTGAGTTCACAATAAAATCTCTCTCTATTATACACATTTATTTACCGAATCTACCTTTTTTATACGTGTCTTTTTCGTGTTAATAAACATTCCCTCTGAAACTCCCCCTCCCTATGGATCTCTTCCCTGCCTGCCTGCCTGCCTGCCTGCCTGCCTGTCTGCCTACCTAACCTACATCCATCATATTATCCTTCCTGCCTGCCTGCCTTCCTGCCTACCTAACCTACATCCATCATATTATCCTGCCTGCCTGCCTGCCTGACCTACATCCACCATATTATCCGTCATGAATATGTAGATTACAAAACAAAAAAGACACCACACTGAGAATAACACAGCATATGAATATAAAACACACATTAACGACGCATAAAGGCTGGAGTATAATGAACAGTGTGCCTCTTTGTTTGTGTGTTTGTGTGTTTGTGTGTGTGTGTGTGTTTTTGTGATTACCTGGTCTTTGATACACTGAGCATTTACAAAAAAAACAAAAAAACAGGGAAAATAATGAAGACAGTAGTAATGTCACGTTTCACGTAAAGTTTCAATCAACACTTAAGTAAAGTTTCAACACTTACGGAATGTCGTCCTCATCTTGTAACGCTGGTCAACACTTGAACAACACTTACCTGAAATTAAAACAAAATATTAAGATCATTATCTGCTTCATGCAGTACAGTACGTGTTAATAATATAAATATAAGTACATAATATTTCCGTATGCTATTTCAATGATGACACATGATTTCCTACAAACTTCGATTTTGGTAATAAGGTCATCTCAAGAATAAAGGGATAGAGATACATTGCGTGCATGTGTGTGTATGTGTGTATTATGCTGTATATATGACTGTAATTGTAGATTATCACGATTTTTTTCACATGAATTTTTCTAGCTATATATTGACAGTTATCGATCTATTATAATTACCTATATCAATTCAAGCATCTATATGTTAATACGTTTTAGTATTTTAAAGTTTATATATCTGTCTTTCTTTTTCTTTTTCTATTTTTATTTTGTAGTCGGTGAAAGGCAATACTAACAGATAGAGTGTTGTGGAGTCGTTGGTGGTGGGTGGTGAGGGTCAACCATGAAGGAGGGGTGAGGGAGCTGGAGGGGTGAGGGAGCTGGATGAGGGGAAAGAGGGAGGAGAGAGCAGGAGGGGTGAGGGAGCTGGAGGGGTGAGGGAGCTGGAGGGTAGGAGGGGTGAGAGAGCAGGAAGGGTGAGGGAGCTGGATGAGGGGAAAGAGGGAGGAGAGGGGAAAGAGGGAGGAGGAGAGGGGGAAGAGGGAGGAGGAGGAGAGGGGGCCAGTAGGTCACACTTCACTCCATATCAAGTTCTGTACACCCCATTCTTCACCCTCTCTCCTCTCCCCTCTTCTCCTCTCCCCTCTCTACTTTTCACTCATTCTCCACTCTCCTCTCTTCTCTCCCGTCTCTTCTCCTCCCTCACCAGGCTACTTACTCTTCGTCCTCTCTACTCTCCTCTCCTCTTCTCCTCCCTCACCAGGCTACTTACTCTTCATCCTCTCTCCTCTCCTCTCCTCTCCTCTTCTCAACTCCTTTCCAAGCTAATCATTATCCTCTTTTTCCTTTCCTCTCCTCAATCCCACTCCAACCTTCCTTTCCCTATACATACATACAAATACATACATACATACATTCATACATAAAGTTTATCTACGTAAATTAAACTGTATTCATTCACATAATAATACTAAATAATAAAAAAAAATAGTATGCACACACACACACACACACGCACACACACACACACACACACACACACACACACACACACACACGAACACACACATGCTTACTTAATCCCTCCAGCTTGTACACAGACGCATTCACTCCCTCACACACAAACACATTCTCTCTCTCTCTCTCTCTCTCTCTCTCTCTCTCTCTCTCTCTCTCTCTCATACACACACAGTCCCCTTCCTCCCTCTATAGTATTTCCTTCCTGGCTACTAATTTCACCCATTCCTAAGCCTCTTCCTTCGCCAGCCCCCCACACGACCCCCCTCCCCCCCCATCTTCACCCAGCCCTCCCTTCCTAACCGCAATTTCTCCTTCGTCCTCCTCTTCTTCTTCCTCCTCCTCCTCCTCCTCCTCCTCCTCCTCCACTATTTCTTCTTTCATTCTTCCTTCAACATTCCTTCATTCCTGTCCATCACTTTTAATCACATGCTTAAGGAGGAAGTATAAGGTTGGTAAATCTGGAGCAACTTATTCCTCCAAACCATTCCAAGCAACAGACCACCATTAGTTTTTACAATCTAGCCCTGTTTTCTGGCATAATTTGGAGGAATCAAGGCGCTCCTGTGTACAACAAATGTATTTCCCTCTTAACTATTTCTCCTCTCTACCAGTTTTACAATACGTCCTCTTTTTCTCTGCCAGTAAAGTTTCTCCTTCCTCACCTCCGATACCATAACGAAAATTATTATTATTATTATTATTATTATAATGTATGTACCGTAAGTATGTATGTATGTATGTACCGTATGTATGTATATACTACAACGTCCATCTTTATCCTTTTCTTCTCTTATCCACAACCACTATCTCTCCTCCTTCTCCTCCAACACCACTCTAGCACCAACTTTCCTTCCTTCCTTCTTTCCTCCACAATATTTCCCTCTCCATTCCTCCACTGCTCGCAATTTCCCTCTGCCATAAGGAACACTTAAACAAAAGAATTCCTTAACACGGGGACATCCTTTACATTCCCCTCACAACCCCTTCCCTTCCCCTCGTCCTCTCTCACACACACCCCTCCTCCCCTCTCCACCCGTCCCTCTTCCACTCACACCTCTCATACCCCTCCCTCCTACCCTCACACTCCTCCTTGCCTCACCTCACAACACTCCCTCCTCCCTTCACAACCCTCCCTGCTCCTCTCACATCCCTCCCTCCCTCATAACCCTCCCCCTTATTCTCCCCTCACATATGATACCTTCATACTCACACCCTTCCCTCATCCTCATCACCCCTAACTCCTTTCTACATACCCCTCTATCTTTCTCTCTCACACACACACAAGCACACACTTCCTCTAAACACATCTTTCTCTTTCACACTCTATTTCCTCCCTCTTTTATTGTCCCTTCTTTCTTTACATTCCCTCTCTCCTCCCTCACATCTCCCTCCCTCTTACACTTCCTCCTCTATCATCCACATTCCTCACACTGCATCCTCCACTTCTCACGCCTCACACTTTTTCCCCTCTCCTCACTCTTTCCCCTCTCCCTCTCTATTCTCGTCCAGAAACCAACTCTCTCTCCCCCTCCTATTCTCTCTCCTCCACTCTTTTAGAATAACCCCTCCCTCACCCTCCCCACTTCCTCACATCTCCCTCTCCTCTCTTGTACAGTAACGCCTTGCTATCCTATCCTCTCCTCTCCATTCCCCTTCTCTCCATTTCCCCTTCCCACTATCGTACAGTAGCCTCTCCCTCTCCTCTCCTCTCCTCTCCTCTCCTCTCCCTCTCCCACCCTTCCCTCGTACCATTCCTCAGCTCGGTGTCATCCAGGGAACCAAAATTAAACCCATTTCAGCCTCAATATCTCACAAGAAAAAGGGGTTATGGGAATGGGGCTGAGAATTAACACACTCGGGCTTGTCATTCAGGATTCGGGCTTCTGAACGGTTTCTATTGGATGAGAAAACCTACATAGTGTCATTCTTAAATACAACTTATGAGGGTATTATACTTTTGGTCCTGTACATTAGAGGTTGTAGAATCCTCCAAACTGTGCCAAGAAACAGATCAAATAATTTACAAATAAGTTGGCCTGGTCCTTGGATTAGTTTGGAGGAACCGGTTGCTTCAGATCAGAAGTACCATCGTTTAATTTAATACAAGCAGCTACACACTACTTAAAACAATATGATTATTATTTCACACTATAATTATACAGTATGGCACCCATAATCACGAGCATGAGAATATAGTAAATTTAGCTCATTTGTTATTTTATTTATTAGTGACAATGTGTAAACTATCTAACGACGTCTTCTGTTGTGATAATCGGCATTGTAAACTATTATATCTGGGTCATGGATCACTACTACAACCTTTGCTACAGAAAAGACACATACATACTTTGGAATATTGAGGTCCTAGTTTCTTCTGTTTTACTTGCCCTTTTTTAGCATCTCTTTACTGTTTTCTATCTGTCACTGTCTCTGTCTTTATGTATGTCTATCTGTCTGTCTGTCTCTTCCATTTACTTCATTCCCTCTGGCTTCCAAGTACTTAAAAACCCTACTATTTCCCCCACTCCAGTCTCCCCTTACTCCATGGATTCCCCTCCTCCTCTCCCCCAGCACACACACACACGCACACACACACACACACACACACACACGTACGTACGCACACACACACACACACACACATATACACGTACGTACGCACACACACACACCAATGGGCAAAACTGTCGGAATTCGCATGCAAACCTGCCTTATCTCGGACCATTTGTATTCGCACAGACGAGCTATAGGAAGGGAGAAATGGAGAGAGAGAGAGAGAGAGAGAGAGAGAGAGAGAGAGAGAGAGAGAGAGAGAGAGAGAGAGAGAGAGGTGGGTGGGGGTGGATTTGGACTCTCATCATGAAAGACACGCAAAAATAACTTTTCTGTTTCCACTCCTCTTAATCAGTAGGACCCGAAAACAAGTCTGGCCTTTCTCTCTCTCTCTCTCTCTCTCTCTCTCTCTCTCTCTCTCTCTCTCATACATGCAGAAATATAATCCGCCTCTTTCATTCTCTCACACACACAAACACATACTCGTGCCTCTCACACTCTTACTCATACAATTTTCACATCTCACTCACACTCCACTCCACTCTTTCTCTGTTTCTCTCTTTCTCTCTCTCTCTCTCTCTCTCTCTCCACGCAGTCATCTTTTAATTGTTCTCATTTTTCTTTCCCTCCCTTCTATTATCACTCTTTTCCTCTCATTCCTTCTCATGTTGTCTGTTTGTTCTTTTCCCAACTTTTCATTCTCCCTCAGTTTTTTCTATCTTTCTCCCTCATTCTCTCTCTTCTCGTCTGACTTTCCTTTTCATTCCATTCTACTTCCCTCCCTTATCACTTCTTCCCTCTTACAATTTCCCTCCCTCCTTCATTTTTCTTCACCTCTCTTCCCCCTTCCTCCCCTCCATCTTTTCCTATCTCTTTTTCTACATACTCTTCCACCTTCCTCTTCCCCTCCCTTCGTTCTGCTCACTCCTCACTCTCGTAAATTTCTTCTACCTTCCTACTCCTTCCATTTCTCTATCCCTCTCCATGAAAGAGCCTTCTACTTCACTGTCCTTTCCATCATATCATATTATAACTATAGTAATTTTGATAATGTAGTATATTTACACAGTCTCACAAGGACCAATGAGTCTGTTTCTGTTTGTAACTTCTTTGAAATTCTTTATAATCCACTATTTTCTTCACTCCAACCCATCCCAACCTTCCTTCCCACCTTCTCCCTCTCTCCATCCTTCCTACTCTCCACTTTTGCACCATATCTCTCCTTTCTCCTTTCCCCTCCACTCCTTCCGAACTCTTCTCTCCTTTCACATTTCCCATCCACCCATTCCTAGCTTTTCTCTCCCTTTATCCTGTTTTCTCTCCACTTCTATACACTTTCCCTACTTCTTCCTTTCCCCTTCACTCCTTCCTAACTCTTCCCTCCCTCTCTCCTTCCTTCCTTCTCCCCCCTCCACCCCTTCCTCTAACTCTTCCTTACCTCCCTCTCCTCCACTACTGAACTAGAATCGCCACCTTGGAGTTTTGGGGCGTCATAATCGTGTTAGCTACAATTAGTGGTTGCTTAGTCAGGCGGGGCTGGTGAAACTCTTAATTGTTAGAGGGTGATGACGCTGGTTTAGAGTTGGAGCAGGAAGAGCAGGAGCAGGAAGAGCAGGAGGAAGAGCAGGGAGAGGAGGAGGAAGAGCAGGAAGAGGGGAAATAGTAGGAGGAAGAGCAGGAAAAGCAGGAAGAGTAGGAAGAGCAGGAGGAGGAAGAGGAGGAGCAGAAAGAGGATGAGGAAAAGTAGGAGGGAGAAGATGTGGAAAAGTAGGAGGAAAAGTAGGAAGAAGAGTAGGAGGAGCAGGAAGAGGAGGAGGAAAAGTAGGAGGAAGAGTAGGAGGAGCAGGAAGAGGAGGAAGAGTAGGAAGAGTAGTAGGAGGGGGAAGAGGGGGAAGAGGAGGGCCAACAGGAAAAAAAAATAGCAGGGAGAGGAGGAGGAAAAGCAAAAATAGAGGATGTAGGAGGATAAAGGGAAGGATGAGGAAAAGCAGGGAGAACGAGGAGGAGCAAGAAATTGGAGAGAGGAGGAGGAGGAGAAGGGAAGGGCAGAAGGACGGGGAGTAAAGGAAGGAGGAAGAAGGAAAAAGGGAGAAGGAAAAAGAGATGGAAATTAGGGGAAGAGATGGGAGAATAAAAATTAAGTAAGTCAAACAGAAGCAGACCTATTTATCTTTGCTAGGCTATTAACTACTAAGACAGCGAAAGGATATAGAATAGTGAAATAACAGGAGAGCGAAAGGATATAGAATAGTGGAATAACAGGAGGAGGAGGAGGAGGAGGAGGAGGAGGAGGAGGAGGACGAGGAGGAGGAGGAGGAGAGAAAAGGATAGAAATAGGAAATTAACGGGGGAAAATAATAGTGAAGAAAGGGCGTGGAAATGTAGAACTGGAACAACAGAGAAGGAAGGTACAATTATCTCTCTCTCAACATATGAAACCTTTATATTATTGAAGAACACTAGCAATCGCATATAATAATGATAATAATAATAATAATAATAATAATAATAATAATAATAATAATAATAATAATAATAATAATAATAATAATAATAATAATAACAATAACAATAATAATAACAATAACAATAATAACAATAATAATCACAATAATAACAATAATAAAGTCAGGTCTCGTTGGTTCATACAAGCTTCATGGGGATCTTTTAGAAGCCACATCCCACACACCTCAACTAATTCCAACAATAACGCCACGAAGGGTAATTGTTGGAGCCAGTTGAGTGCCGCGTCAGGCGAATCGAAACTTGTAAGGTCTCACCAGCAGCAGCAGCAGCTCACTTGGTTGACTGAGAGAGTTTGGATGGCGGAGTGTGCAGTTGTCTTAATTAGTTATATAGTCTCTTTGGACACGTGTGGCACCTTACAATAATTTATTTTTTGGTTTTTTGGTTTTCTGTCCATTTTCGATCATAGAAAATTTATATTTATTATATATTTTTTTTCTTTTTCTTCTTTGTTTCTTTGTGGTTGACTTATCTATGTACAGACTCCGTAAAAAACCCACAATAATAATAATAATAAAATAAATTAATAAATACTTAAAATAAATAAAATAAGAATAAATAAACCACTCTTTCTTCTTTATTCCTTGCATTAAAATTCGCCCATTTCTACACGGCACTTCACAAGGAGTAGATATGGGAGGGATAAGATATAACATAAGATGGGAATGTGAATGTGCCCTGCCGCGAAGAAACAGCCCATAATTATGAGCCCACAAACACAAGTAGAGGAGAGGGGAGGATGACTTAGATTTTTTTAATGACCACAATCATAAATAGTACAAAGAAAAGGTTCCACTACAAAACAACTAACACACAGACGAACAACTAACACACAGACGAACAACTAACACCCAGACGAACAACTAACACCCAGACGAACAACTAACACACAGACGAACAACTAACACCCATACGAACAACTAACACCCATACGAACAACTAACACCCATACGAACAACTAACACACAGACGAACAACTAACACCCAGACGAACAACTAACACCCAGACGAACAACTAACACACAGACGAACAACTAACACAAAGACGAACAACTAACACACAGACGAACCCTAACATAATACATTCCTCCTTCATTATCAGCTTGGGTGACGGTGGGTTTCATCTTGGGTTCCACAAAGACATAGGTTTTAAGTTGTCTAAGCTAAGGGGTGTGCATATCATTCATTAAAACTTTTGTAATGAATGTTTTAATGCCCCCACCCCCCCTCTCTCTCCCCCCCCCCACCTCTCTCTCTCTCTCTCTCTCTCCCACCTCTCTCTCTCTCTCTCTCTCTCTCTCTCTCTCTCTCTCTCTCTCTGTGTTTATCTTTCACTCTTAATATGTCGATCAATCTGCTTATCAGTATAATTTATTTTTCTATTTACTTTTCCATACAATCATATTCACCTTTTTTTTTCTCATCTTTTCTCTATCTTTTTTATAGTTACTTCTTTTCTAGGTTGTTTTCGTGTTCCGTGTATAATATTCACACTTTGCTTGCTTCATTTTCCTTTCCTTCACGCACTCATTCTCCCTCCCTTCTCCATTTCATTTTGCCTCCCCCTCCTTTATCTCTCTTTCCCTTTCTTACTCTCGCTCTTTTCCTTTCAACCACAGTGATCCTATCTACCGCAGCTACGAGAGAGAGAGAGAGAGAGAGAGTGAAAGAGAGAGAAAGAAAGAAAGAAAGAAAGAAAGAGAGAGAGAGGAATAAATATGCAGAAGAATACGTATAAAGGCTGATGAAGAGGAAGAGGAGAAGGAGGGGGTGAAGAAAAAGAAGTAGAGGGAAGAGTGATAGGGAAGTAGGGAGGGAGACAGTAGGTGGACGAATAGGTGGAAAAATGAGTGGGGAGATGGAGAGATAGTGAAATTAAAAGGGAGAAAAATAAGGAAAGAGGACGAAAAGATGGAGAAAAGAAACTGAAAGAGAAGGATGAATATTATGCGGAGAGGATAAATATTATAATCTTTGATGGAGGTTGATAGGAAAAAAAAAAACATGGAAGGAAAAGAGAAGAAGCAGAAGAAAGAGATGAAGAGGGAGTGGGAAAAATATGGAGTGAACGAGATGGAGAGGGAGGGAGTGAGAGCAGAATCGAGAGGACGAAGGAGATAGAGAGGGAATGAAAAATATGGGGAGGAGGAGATGGAGAGGGCGGGAGGGAGGGGAAGAGAAGAGATGAAAGAGGAGAAGGGAGGAGATAACGTCAAGGCAACCCCTGGCCTCCAACACACATACACACACACACACACACACACTGAAGACTGAGATAGCTGCCACCAAAGGAAAAACATGAAATAGAGAAATACTGTAGATAAGGGATTTTTTTATACGTACGGTACATAAAGATTTGTAAACTCGTTCTTTCCTTGATTATATATAAGTGAATCGCACATCAAACATACAGTACATCATGAAAGGGAGATTCTCTTTTTGGTAAATTGGGAGGCTACTGATTCCTCCAAACTATGCCAGGAAACAAATTTCCTCAATGTTACTAGGATGGTAAGGAATCTGTTTCGTGGCATAGTTTGGAGGAATCAGAGACCTTCCAATTCACTAACAAGAGAATCTCCCCTTAATCTCGAGAAGCAAAATATTAGTGAAAAGTTTTATTAAAATGTATTAGAATTGTAAACCCTCCTTTCCTTGTACACGTGTAGGTAAACAGACTAGAAAAAAATCTACCAAAACGAGCAGTTCCAGTACACACAATAACACAATACAGACACACAGACTGGAAAGACAAGCTGAATCCTGGAACTCTACCCACACAGTGAGGAACTATAGTATTGACTATAAACAAAGACCAAAAGTAATAAAAGGCATGAAAGAGCACAATCAATAATTTTGTAGGCAAAATAAGATTGTTTTTTTTTTCATAGACTTAGATTGAGATGATAAGATTATCTTGCATTTTTAATAATTTGCGAGAATACAAGATTATTTCTTTGTTGAGCTGCTGTTTTTTATGGATTAAAAGAAATATTTTATAACCTCTGGACACCACTAATCTTCCCCTTGATAGCAAAAACTCAACTGGAGTTAATCGGAGAAAAGCAAAAGATAAAATCATCTGCAATTACTATTGTATAGCGGAATTGCAGGCTCTAGTGATTCCTCCACAACGTACCGTACCAAGAAGCAAACGACCACGGTTATACTCGTACTAACTGAGGCAATGCGTTTTTTAGCATACGAGTTTAAAGGAAGGGCTCCGTGGTGCCGCCTGACTGACATTACCAGCACTGGAGGTCATGGAGGGGCCAAGTCTCATACTATAAGGTGATATAAGGCGGGGGTTTGTGACGCTGTGTGATGTCATTTCGCAGTAGGGACGTATTTTCTTCAGCAAGTGTCCCTACCTGTCATTATATGGACGTTGGTTTAAGTAATTCCTCAGTAACATTTTGAATTAAGCTTTGGAGTGTCATGGGGTTTCTTCTGGCTTCCATATTAAGCAATTTCTTAAAAGATTCTGGGATCGTGTATGAGATCTGATGGCTTCTGATTCCTCCTGCCTATGCCACAAAACAAGCTCCTTCAATGTGGGTGGTGTTTCGTGGCAATGTTGGAAGGACTCACTAATCTAGGCCTACAATTTTTCTTACTACATCATGGGGGTCCTTAAGGATTTTAATATGCCAGTAAACAGTATATTGTATGGGAGGAAAGGGAAAGTAAGAAAGACATGAAGGGGGAGAGTGAGGATGAGGGAAGAAAAACAGAGTGAGGGAAAGACAGAGAGAGACAGGAGCGGGGGGGGGGGAGATGGGAATGAGATTGAGAGGCGAGGGAGAAGAGAAAAACAGTGACAAGTGAGGTGCCACGACAGAAGGGGAGAGGGAGAAAGATGGAAGAAGGAGAACGAAGGTGGGATGGCAGGGAGGAGAAGGATGGAGGAGGGGAAGGGTAGTGGGGAAGGGTAGTAGGGTAAGGATTGGAAGGAGAAGGGAGGAAGGGAACTGGAGTATGGGGAGGAGGAGAGCGAGAGTAAAGGGAGGAGGGGGAAGAAGGCGGAGGAGGAGGAAGAAGGTGGAGGAGAATGAGAGAGAAAGGAAGGCGAAAGAAGGTAGTGAAGGAGAAGGAGGGAGATAAATAGGAAACAGGAGGAAAAGTAAAGAGAGGCAAAACAGGTAAGAGAAAGGAAACAATATGAAAAGAGTGAAAAGAAAAGTAAGTAAGACTGGACGTATGTGAATTATTAGAAACAGAAGGATAAAATGTAAAGGGATATGAAACAAAGTTCATTAATTTTGTCTTCCCAGCTTTTCCCACACTTATTCCTACAAGTCTACAGTCATGTCACCTGAACTTATTATCCTATAGCCAAACTTGAAACACATCCATACAATTATTCTTACAAACCTAATCTTTACACATCTTCACCTCATTCACATGCTACACAAGAGAGATCAATGGAGGAATAAATGGAGAGAGAAATATAGATACAGTGCTTACTATTAATAGAAAGTGTTATTGTGAGAGAGGGAGAGAGAAAGAGAGAGAAGGTGTGTGCTGGAAGAAAAGTTGAGGAAAGAGAAATGAAGGAGGAACGAGAGAGGAAAGCGAGGGACACGAAGGGAGACTGAAAGTGGATTAAATTGTGAACGCACTGAAAGAAGTGGAGGGCCGGGAGAAAGTTGGGGTGAGAGGGGGAAGGAGAAAAGTAAAGGAGAGAAGGAGAAAAGTTAAGGAAGGAAGGAAGGAGGGAAGACGGAAGGGAAGAAAAATAAACGCTTTGAAAATGGGAAAACAGGAATGAGGAGACGGAGATAATAGCAAAGGAAAAGAAGGAAGGAAACTGTACAGAGATTGAGGTGATTGATCGATTGATCAATATTAGGCACCACAACGGCGAGGTCATATAGAGCCAGAAGAAGGTGATAGAAAGGTGAGACAGCAAACAGGAAGAAAATAGTGAGAAAAGAGGGAGAGTTAAAGAACTAAAAGGGAATGACCGGGTTCGAAAGGGCGCCAAAACCCTTATTAAAAACTTCCCCACATCACTACAGGCATGATACCCCCCTATGAGGGAGATTGAGCCGAAAAACGTAAAAAGGAAAAAAATGAGAATGAAAGTATTGAAAGAAAGGAGGATAGAAAAATGAATACAAGAAAAAAAGGAAAACCCGTTTAGGAGAGCGTATGGGAGACAAAGTGAAAGAGGAAGGGAAGGAATGGAGGAGAGATAAAAATAAGCTGCAAGGAAACAGACAAACAAAGAAAAAGATCACGTAAAGACGAGGAAACACGAACAATGTAAGAGAGAAAAAGAAGTGGATAAGAAATGAGTATGATGCGAGAAAGTGATACAAATGGCAACTGAAGTGAGAAAGAGAGAGAAAGTGGTAGGAAGAATCGAGAGAGAGAGAAAGAGAGAGAGAGAGAAAAAAAAAAGAGAGAGAGAGAGAATGGACGGGAGTATGGGTAAGGTGAATGATGGGGAATGATGGAAGAGAGGGGAGAGGATGAGTAATGGAGAGAGAGGGGAAAGGTGAGGGAAGCTGGTAGTGGGGGGGGGGGGAGGGACAGTTATAGGGGAGAGTAAAGGGGGGGGGTAGGCAAGAGATAACGGAAGGTAGAGGGAGGGGAGGGGGAGAAAAGAGGGGAGAGAAAAGGGAGAGATCGATAATAATAGTAACACAAGTGTAAATAATAATAATAATAATAATAATAATAATAATAATAATAATAATAACCAATCAATCATCATCAATCAATCATCAATCATCATCAATCAATGTATATTAAAAATTGCAACCTTTCCAAACTTTCAAAAACGCTCATTTTTTCAATCCTTTTTTTCAATTTTTAACGATTCCAAGATAAAATGTTTCATCTTCACTATTCCCCAAGAGATATAAGAGACATTGCCCTTTATATTTGGCAGAGATAAGTATTAACAGATGTGGGTGGGTGGGTGGGTGGTAGGAAAGATGTGGGTAGGTAGGTAGTAGGTGGATAGTGGGTAGTGGGTTGGTGGGTAAGTAGGTAAGATGTGTGTGGTAGGTAGCGGCGGGGGCGGCGGGGCGGAGCGGCGGCGGGGGCGGCGGGGCGGGGCGGCGGGGGCGGCGGGGCGGGGCGGCGGCGGCGGCGGCGGGGCGGCGGCGGGGGCGGCGGCGGCGGGGCAGCGGCGGCGGCGGCGGCGGCGGCGGGGGGGCGGCGGGGCGGCGGCGGCGGGGCGGCGGCGGCGGCGGGTGCGGCGGGGCTGCAACGAATAAATAAAATAAAATAAAATAAAATGCAATAATAATAATAATAATAATAATAATAATAATAATAATAATAATAATAAAAAATATTATTAAAAAAAAAAAATAATTAATAAAAAAAAAATATTAAAAAAAAATATATATTATTAAAAAAAACAATTAAAAAACTAATTATTAAAAAACGGCGGCGGTGGTGGCGGGGCGGCGGCGGAGAATAAAAAAAAATAATAAAATAAATAAATAAAAAATAATAATAATAATAATAAAAAGTTAATTATTAGAAGAAAAAAAAATTAAAAAAAATAATTAAAACAAAATATATTATTAAAAAAACGATTAAAAAAACTAATTATTAAAAAACGACGGGGGATGCGGCGAGCGAAAAGAGTGGCAAGAGGTGGCCGAGCGCAGTGAGGTGCGAGCGGAGCGAGCAACGTCGCAGGCAAAAGCACCCACGGCGTAGCCGTGGTGGGCGAAGCCCAGTGCTTGTAATAATAATAATAATAATAATAATAATAATAATAATAATAATAATAATAATAATAATAATAATATAATAATAATAATAACAAACATAATAATAATAATAATAATAATAATAATAACGACCATTCATTATTATAATAAGTATATTATAATAGCATTAGAAATATGAAAAAAATAGTAGAAAAGAGGAAGTCGAGGAACAAATTCGTAACCTAACAACACACAAAAAACACTAATAACCACATCATTGAACAACTAAATAGAAAAATTGACAATCTGAAAATAAAACAGAATAAATAGCAACATTAAATAAAAGAGAGAGAGAGAGAGAGAGAGAGAGAGAGAGAGAGAGAGAGGGAACGCGTGAGATAGAGAGAACAAAGCAGTAAAGGAATGTGAGGAAGTGAGATAGTCTTGGCTGGGTAGAGAGAGATGGAGGGATGATTAGCTTGAAGGGGGAAGAGAGAATGGGGGGAGGAGGAGGGGGAGGAATAGAGGAATATGTTTGTAGTGTCTCTCCTCTCTCTCTCTCCTCTCTTGGTTTCCCTTTTCATTCTATTATTCTCTCTCTCTCTCTCTCTCTCTCTCTCTCTCTCTCTCTCTCTCTCTCTCTCTCTCTCTCTCTCTCTCTGGAAAAATAAAAAAGGTGTTTAACAGGTCCAAAATCCTCTCTAATTTTCAGATGCCTAGACACATTGCTACTACAACAGTAACATTACTGAAGTTGTCTGATTTTTCTTGGCACAGCTTATAATTATACAGGCCATGGGGTATAGCAGCAAGCAACCTTCAATATCGCAGAATACAAAACCAAATCACCACTCCACTTCAGGTATACGATGAGGAAGTGATGATGGCTACTGATTCCTTCCTTCACGTCATGCCCCAACACAGCACCTATTTTGAGGGAGTCTGTTTTCACGACTTATTTTGGTGGAATCGGTGCCACATCTCAGGAGTAGCCCCCCCCCCCCCACTCCCTCTCTCCTCCCTCCCCCCTCTTCTGGTGCCGGCTATTTAGGGTGACTAGATATATTAAGATTTTACTATTTATTGAAGATAATAGGTGTGATTTTTTATCCTTGCACTAAACATGTTAATAAGGCAAAGACAGTCAGTCGATTGTAGATTATTGTTACGATGATAAATTTGCTGTGTTTATTGAAGGAGGAGGAGGAGGAATAAGAGATATTGAAAGAGGGAGAGAAATAAAAAAGAACGAATGAGAAAATAAAGGAAGAAGAATTGGTTAACGACTAGGAGGAGGTTGAGGAAGCAGAGGAGGAGGAAATGGAAGAGGAGGAGATGGAGAAGATTGAGTAGATGAAACAAGAGGTATAAAATGAGACGAAAAGGAGGAGAATAAATTAAAGGAAGTAGGAGTCAGAGGAGATGAAACGAAAAACTGACGAAGATGAACAACAAGAATGCCAGAAATAGTAAATACGAGGAAAGAAATTAATAGTTACATAAAAGAACAGGAAAAGAAGGAAAAGAAGGAAAAGAGAGAGGAAAGAGGGGAGAGAGGGGAGGGGAGAGAGGGGAGAGGGGAGAGGAGAGAGGGGAGAGAGGAGAGAGGGGAGAGGGGAGGAGAGAGAGAGGGAGGAGGAGGTGGTGGGATAAACAAAAACACATAGACGTAATCGCGAATCAAGAGGAAGAGAAAATGCGAGGCTAAACGAAGAAGAAGAGGAGGTGGATAAGGGGAGGTGTAGTGAAGATGGATGGAGGGCAGCTCGAGTGACGGAGGGGAGGGAAAGGAGGAGGAGACGGGGAGACAAGATTAGGGAGGAGAGAGAGAGAGAGGAAAGGAGGGCAAGAAACAGAATAAAGGAGTGGAAAAAGAAGAACGGGGACGAGAGAGAGAGAGAGAGAGAGAGAGAGAGAGAGTATGTGTGTGTGAATGATAGAAGTAAAGAGAAAGAGAGCAGACTGACACGAAGGCAAAAGTGACAGAATGAGGAAAGAGGGAGGAAACGAGAGATAAAGCTGGAGGAAGAGAGAGCAGAATGAAGAGAGCAGGAGGGAGGGAGAGAGAGAGAGAGAGAGAGAGAGAGAGAGAGAGAGAGAGAGAGAGAGAGAGAGAGAGAGAGAGAGAGAGAAGAGAGAGAGAGAGAGAGAGAGAGCAGGAGGGAGGGAGGGAGTGTGGGAGGGGAGGGGAGGGAGTGTGGGAGGGGAGGGAGGGAGTGAGTTTGGGAGGGGAGTGAGTGTGTGACAGCTATGCACAGATAAGCTGGAGATAAGACGTAATTAATGCATAAACGAAACTCGGGGACAGAAATTGAGGAGGAAGCGAGAAGAAGTGAAGAGAGAAGGAGGGTAGAGGGAAGGATGGGAGGGAGGAAGGAGAGAGGGAAGGATGGGAGGGAAGGAAAGAGTAGAGAAGGGTGGTAGGGAGGGAAGAGAAGGTGGGAGAAAAGGACGAGAGGGAAAGTGGTAAAGAGAGGAGATGAGGAAGGAAGGGAGAGAGGACGGAAAGCAGAAGGAAATGTGGTAGAAAGGGAAGGTGGAAGTTAGTGAGGGAAAGAGGGAGGGAATGTGGATGAGAGAGAGGGAGGGAAAGGTAAGAGAAGGAGGGTGGCAAGGAGCGAGGGTGGTAGGGAGTGAGGGAGGGAAAGTGGAAGGGAGTGAGCGAGGGTAGTATAGGGAGGGAATGTGGGAGGAATGAATGGAAGGGAGAAGGGGAGATAAAAGGACCTTAATTAATTATCTACTGGGGAGAAATGGAGTGACATGTAATGACAACTACGACTCTCCCAATCACTTCACGTACTACCAGATAACAACAGGTAGACAGGGACAAACCCATGTGCATCTTATTGGCAGAACAGATCGTAACGTCACACCTCTTGATGGGTAGATGGGATTCATTTTCGTCAACATGTGTCTGGAATTGCTGTTGTTGTTGTTGTTGTTGTAATATGAATCATCGTAGTCTGCTTATTATTTTTTTTGTATAATGTGAATGGGAGAGTTGTAGGTATAAGGATGAGGTGAAGGTGGAATAGTTTGAGCAAATATTATGGAGTAGGGGAAGGGGAAGGAGGAGAGAATATGGAGGAGGGGAGGAAGAGGAAGATGATGAGGAGGAGGAGGAAGGGGAAGGGGAAGGGGAAGAGGAAGATGAGGAGGTGGAAGGGGAAGGGGAAGGAGGAGGAGAAGGAGGAAGAGGAGAAGGAGGAAGAGGAGAAGGAGGAAGGGGAGGATGATGATGATGAGGAGATGGTGTTTGGGGCCCGTGTGAGGCAAGGTAACCGTAACCTGACCGTCTGCTGCACCAACCACCTCCATTCATTACAACCCTCCAGTAGTCCCACCCCACCACCATACATCTAATACATCAACCCACACCAGGGGATACCTCGGCCCAGGCACAAATATTACCTCCACTATACCTCACTCCTCGACACAGGCTTCATATTTGTGACATAAACAAATCGTCTGGTGTAAGATTATTTTTATAGGTAATGGATTTTATGGGTTAATCAATTTAAAATTTGGGTGTTTGATTTGCTTTTCTTTAACACACACAGACACGTATTATAATTCGGTACAATTATAAATAAAAACAATAGATAAAAAGAAAAATAATATACCATATAAAGAGATAGACATATAATTATTAAAGAGATATTAAAGAGATAGATATATAAATTAATGAACTTCAAGTGACAATAAAAAAAAATGTCAGAGTTATCATTCACTGCTACAGAATTAATCAGAACCGTACATCAGAAAGACACAACACGGTGGCTGAGGTTCCTATGTCAGATAATTAGGCAAGTACACCTGGCAGTACAAACCTTTCTACCTGTACAGTAAACGTAGTACAATCGTGGTCATAAATATATCGTTCATCCAACCACCTCCTCTGTAACTCGTATCTAGTTCGCCCCTTTATGCACACAAGTTACACCCACCTTCCCCTTTTTAGTCGAGGGTAGAGGGATAGGAAGGAGATGGTTAATTGGGAAGGCACTGTGGGGAATAGGACTCTCTCTAACCACCCTTACCCTCTATTATCAATCCTTCTTCCATCTCTCCCCTCCTCTAACTCCAGCTCTTATGGACGCAAAATACACCCAAGTGTTATTTATAATCAATGTATAGGGGGAAGGGAGAGGGTTAATAGGGTAGGTAGAGTTGTGGGGCAAGAATTCCTTCCGCTATCCCTACCCTCTATTCCTATGGTTGATCCCATGCACCCCATCTCCCTCCTCCCATCCCACTGTGACTAGCCACGCCGTATAAAGCAGCGAGACACATGCAAGGGACAGACCACGACAGATTATAGTTTTTGTTTGTATGACCACGTGTGTACATCAGTAAGCTAGACACATCGTTGTCCATACAGAGATAATTAGGTAAGGAGAGCAGGCAACATGGAACACGAGACATAATTATTACTACTGTACTCAGGACAACTATCTGATAATTCCCTTTTAGTTAGTACAGTAGTAGGTTACACGGTCCGCTAACAGTATTTTCCTTCTACTCCAATTATTGCAAGGAGTATTTTGCCTCTCTTCCCATTGCAGGGTGACGCATTTTCGAGTTTTGCTCACAACACCAACGAACCCATATCTTCCTGGCCAAGAAATTACATATCAAAATTTTACACTCTAACTCCCTCTAACCGAAAGAGATTAAATACAGTAATTACTTCAGTTACAGAGGGAGGAAGATAGACAGAGAGAGGATTCACTGATGGTTTATGAAGTATATACTGGTTATAAGAGTCGTTTGTAAGGGTCGAACTGGAGTATACTTAGCTTTCATACCAATACAACAAAACATATCCCCTACTCGTATATAATAGAGTGGTCTGTTATCTAGCAAAGTTTGGAGAATAAATGGCTCTCATTTCCCACCAAAACAAACGAAGCCATTTATTTATTAATACTTTAAATGTAAGACCTACCGAATGACACGAGTACCTATAGTTAACATACAAGTGAACACATGAGTATTATCATCTTCAGTAAAGTCCAGTCTGCAGGAATTGGCTTATGTACAGTCATGGTCAAAAATCAAATCACATCTATCTACTGGTCTACTCTCACTACATTAAATTAAAGAGAGGAACTTTGTACTTTCATCAAAATCAAATGTCTTATAAGTAAATTGAATATGTAAAACAGGGACCCCACATTATTTAAATTTTAAATGGTATAACTACTGAGCCTGACTGTAGACTAACAACAAGAGGTGACACTATCGCCCACGCTATTAACATATACACAGGTAGAGACTTGTGATTATGACTGTGTACTAACAAGAGGCGACGCTGTAACCCCACACTATTAGAGAGAGAGAGAGAGAGAGAGAGAGAGAGAGAGAGAGAGAGCGTGTGTGTTAAAGTGAAGAGGGATGGATGGAGGAATGAGTAGGAGAGATAAAGGGAGGCAGAGAAAGGAAGGAGGGAGCATGGAGCTAGAATAGGAGGAGGCGGCCCGCGCGTTCATTTGGGTCTCAGTGGAGTGAAGCCAGTCAGGTCCTCAGAAGCCAACGCCTAGTATTGGCAAGAAAGGCTGACCACTCATAGTACCCATACAGTTTACCCATATTCCTCACGATGTTTATTCATTTTTAATTACGGTATGACATGTATTTCGTATTCTTTAATTAATAACATACAATTCACACATCTTTCAATAATATAAAAAGGAAGTTATAAATTACTGACCTATCACTCTATACCAAATTGGCCACTGAAATGTATAAGTTTTGTATATATTTGTCAACTCTTTACTTTCACTTTGGATGCCAACTTCTTAGTCATTTGTTTGGCCTTATGTACATATTTCACCTGCAAATATGATTCAGCAACTGCCTTAATTAACTAATTCAAGTGATTTTCAGTCGTACATATGGCCAGCTAAAGTAGAAAATATGTATTTGTGGGCATAATATATTAACACTGATATTATTATTTTGCTACAATCTACCCTCTCCAAAGTGGTGCTGGACCCTCTTTCCCTAAACAGTTTGTCTGATATGATACATATATCAATTACATCATCAGATGGATACACCAAGTTTACTCTGTCTTTAAGTTTTACCAAAGAAAGAATATGTTTATCAGTCTTGTCTGAGTTTAGGGCAACAATGTTTGGTTCACAATACAAGGACTTCATTAACTTATATATATCAAATCCTGCTATATTTAAAACTATCTTATTTGTACACTTTGAGAGGTGAGACTAACTTGGAATATACATGTATTTCTCTGGCTCTATATTAACAGAATCAGATAATATCCTACTTTTCAGAACAGAGTCATTGATTACCTAAAGAGAAACATTATTTTTAATATTTCTAACACACTTGCTTGACACACTTAAAATTGGAACAGAATCCAATGGTATGCATTTCCTTGGAATAATAGGCATGGCCAAGTAACCGATCGTCCTAACTAGGGAAGCAAAATGAATAATGCAATATTTAATGATGCATGTAATGCCAATTACAGTTACACTGAGAAGGATGCAAACTCTTATACTGTATATGTCATGAAGTCGGAAAAAGAAAAATAACTGAATTATTGTTGTATATTCAAAACCATGTCATTTTCAACCTTAGTGATGGGTTGGTGATGGGTCTCACAAACGTAATCCCTTAATGAACTTCCTAATTGATAAATCGGTCCCTCCCTAAATAACACACAAACACAGCCGTTTATTAATTTGTTTGGTGACCCTCCCTCACACGTGAACATATTTTACCACACCCAGATTGTACACACACATACACAAGCACACGCACACACACACACACACACACGCACACACACACACACGCATAGACATACACATGACATACTTTGATAACTGCATAAAAAGGAACTGTTTTACTGTATAATATGTTATTTTTTCACTCTGTCGTGACCACTGAAGATAGTGGTAGTGTTCACCCAAACTGTTTAGTGACAATGTATTTCATTGTCTGCAAAGTGTAGGAATTAATCACCTTTGGGGTGACATAAGTCATGGCCAGATTAATAAATAAGGAGTGGCTGGCGAGCTTCTTGCCAATCCCAATATGGCTGACCTGACCTCACTTTTCTGACCGCGGGTCGTCTCCTCCTATTCTAGCTCCATGGGGTGGAGGGAGAGAGAAGAGGAGATGAGGAAAGGAGGAGGAGGTGGAGGAGATAAAGGAAACGATTGGAGGAGGAAAGGAGGAGGGAGAGAGAAGAGGAGATGAAGAAATGAGGAGGGAGAGAGAAGAGGGAGATGAGGGAATGAGTAATAAGGAGAGAGAGAGAGAGAGAGAGAGAGACGAGGGGTTTATGGTGTGGTTGGTCGGGTACACATAACTAATATTATCAGTTTATGTCACATCACAACACATCACATCGAATTACACCACATCACATCACAATTTTCAGCACATCACATCACATTACAATTTTTTGCACACCACATCACATCACAATTTTCAGCACAACACATCACCATTTTCAGCACATCACATCACAATTTCCATCACACCATCACATCACCATTTTTAGCACATCACTTTACACCACATCACAATTTTCAGCACAACATATGACAATTTTCAGCACAACATATCACAATTTACAGCACAACACATCACAATTTCCAGCACGCCATCACATCACTTCACACCACATCACAATTTTCACCACACCACATCACATCACTTCACATCACATTCTAGCTTCTATCACATCACATCACATTACTCACAATAATAACAAAAGATAAAGAAGCCATTTACTACAACTACATCCATCCCAACCCATGTTTTCCTACCTTCTCCTCCTCCTCCTCCTACCTACTCTATCTTCCTCAGAGTT
The DNA here is from genome assembly GCA_034508575.1 of Petrolisthes manimaculis. Lineage (NCBI taxonomy): Eukaryota > Metazoa > Arthropoda > Malacostraca > Decapoda > Porcellanidae > Petrolisthes > Petrolisthes manimaculis. Next base: position 34,878 of record JAWZYT010005308.1, read on the forward strand.
CCTCTTTCTCTTTCACCTCCTGCCGTTTTTCCTTTCCTTGTACTATGTTTCCCTGTCACCCATACAATTATAATAGCTTATAATATTCGTAAGTCCTGTGTAATCCTCATTCTGTTTAACCCCTCCGCGACGGGATAACTATGAATAGCCAATCTGTCAGTCCGGGGCTAGTCTTACTATCCCTACTGCCTGTCCGGGCGAATATGGCCGATTTTTCCAAAATCGCTCTATTCCACTTACTCTGTACGTCTAAACTACGATACTGAACAACTTAAATTTAGTCTTGTTAGCACCATCAACTCTTCCTCTTTCCAATAAAACCAACCCCAGCTCTCTACAACTCTCCATTGCCGAGAAATTAGGTGAGGAATGAAGGGTAAAATTTTGCTTGCGTTCGTGTACGTATAGTGGATCTGTCGACAACTGAACGCGGCCCGCGCGGGTGGCAGTCAGGGGTGTATGGTAGCATGACACAATACAGAATCGGACTCGCACGAGAAATCTAATCCACATCCATCCGTGTTCACAGTTAGTAACACACTGACTGACGATGGTGATTTGTAGGGCTGGTGGTGAAGTATAGCCAAGTAAAAAAAACCCGCCAAATTGGGCTCGCAAATGTCGACATTGGCAATAGCGGTGCTTCATCCCGCCCGGTCACCAGATAGCAGTGGCGTACAACACTACCTGGGCACTCCTTGGGAGCGACCATGACCGCAATCCGTACATTAAGGGTTAATATCCTCATTGGTTAGAGACTGATTGCGTCAGCAATATGAGCTATAAGATATATGCTTATTTGAATATTCCCTGTTACTCAATATTTATGTCCGAATAGTATCCCAAAATTCTTCCACAATTTCTTCCATCCATGGGCAGTGCTTGACTGTTGAAAAACGGGAAGATAATCCTAGTAGCCTCGGGCGTTCCTTGGGTCGGCTTGGGTCTACTCATTCCAACAACGGACAAGCTACCATCCACACCTCCACGGGACGCGCTCCGTGATCTCATGCGAGTCCTTGTTCTCCACACTTGTCGCCTACTGTAGTTTTGTGTAATTGTAAGTTCCACTGCTGTTCTTTCTTCACCTTTCCCCGTGGTGGCTTGTTAACCAATATTCAGTTAGAATGTTTAGCTAGGGCAGTGATTTCTTACACGTTTCTGGTGCCCACAGAAACTAGGTTGTTGGGTGTCTTTTGGTCCCCGGCGGGATTTTTCCCTTCAGGATATCCCTCTGGCCCGGGGCCCCTTGTGTTGGTGAAGCGGTTTTTCCTCCTAGGAGGTTCCCCCTACCTTACTGAATTTTGAGCCCGCTCATATTCACCTCTGAATTTTGTTGTTTCTCGTAATATTCAGTCGCCTCCCTCTCCATTATGTGCACACATATTCACTAGGAGTTTTTTTTTTCGGATAATCCCTTCCGTCTTTTTCCCTTCCCAAACGCTTGGTTCCCAGTCCACATTTGTTGTCCACATTTGTTGTTTTTGCTAAGGCCTCAACCCTCTCGCACACAACCCGACGAATTTTGCTTGCATATCGGACGACAGGGTAATACGGCTTGTATACCTGACCGACTGTCATTAAAAGTATGTATATCAGGGACAAACGCATCGCAATCCGTCCACACGTAAGGATGAGGTGTGCCACGATGAACTGCTGGTGGTGGTGGTGGCGGCGGCGGGGCAGGCGACAAAGGTGGAGCAGGCGACATTGGAGGGGCAGGCGACATTGGGGGGGGGGGGGGGGCAGGCGACAGTGATGTGTCATCACCCCCCTGGTTGTCAGGCAAGGGAGAGGGAGCATGAGTAGAGGGGGATGGTGGTTATGGGGGAGGTGGCGTCAGGTCTGGAGGATTATCAGGGTCCAGGTCAAGCGAGATAAGCCGCTCCTCTGTTCTCTTCCATTACCCTTCCCTCTTCCTCTTCTAACACCTACTTTTCCATTCATCATTTTAGGTTTTTGCAATACCTCATCCGAAAAGGAAGAGGAAGAAAAATCTAACCTCCTCCTCGGTCTCTTCTTACCTTGGGGAGTAATTACGTAGTGGGGTCTGGAGGCGGAAGCTTGTTGTTCTTCTCCTCCTGCAACCACGTGAGAGGTAGAAGAAATGGGAGACAAAAGAATTTCTCCCAAATTACCTCTCAAAGCTCCCACCCCGCTGGTGGACGGAATTGCAACAGGGGCTGCAACATCGGATACGTCTTGCGAACCTGACGTTGAAGGAAGAGCTGTGTGGGAAACAGTGTCACACACACTGCTTCCTCTCATGACTGGTCAAGGTGCCATTCCGTATCAGAAAAGCTGTCCAGGTCGTCACTACCAAACGAACTCGAAATTGCAGAGTCAGAGAGCCTAGTAGGTGGTTTGCGAGCTCTTGCAGGTTGCACCCTGGCAGTTGAAGTCATGAGAGATGATGCGCCTGGTACCGCGGTAGGGTGTACCGATTTGGACACGCACGATAAATCTGATCCACGTCCAGCCATGTTCATGGTCAATAGCACACTGATTCATTAGTGTGTTTATTTTAGGGCTGGTGGTGAAGTATAGCCAAGTAAAAAAAAAAAACGCCAAATTTGGTGCGCTACTCTCGACATTGGCAATAGCGGTATATCCCCCACCCGGACTCTCCCAAGGGAGTGGCTTATACTGCTGCCTGGACTCTCCCAAGCGAGCGGCTATTACCGCTCCCCAGACTCTAAGGGTGATACAGGACGTTCAATGACCAGGATGTGTGGCTTTGGGGACCACACCCCCGTCTTAAATGACATCTAGGATGGTTTTTTGTTGATCACTTACTGTGCCCAACATAACCACTATGTAACAGCGACGTCCCTCTCACCCAATAAAGTTTCACAGGAGGGACTCCTGTATCCATGTACAAAGATTGAATACCTTTGCCATCATTAAAATTATATTAATTGAAACATCAAACGGCTCCTTTGTCATCCTTCCTTCCTCATCTCATGCATAGCTCATAATGCTGACACAATCAGTCTCTAACCAATAATGGAGATGTTGTAGTGGCCGGAGGGCCACTAAACTATCTTTATTGGTAGAAGATTGCGTCAGCACTATTAAACGGTCTCACCGCTCCTCCCCGATGGAGCCTCCTTGAGTTACTTCAGACTGGAATGAGTAGACCCAAACCGACCCGTAGAAAAGTGAGCGAAATGGGAAGGGATTAAGGAATGCCCGAGGCTACTAGGATTATCTTCCCGTTTTCTACTTCAAGTGTCAAACACTGCCCATGGATGGAAAAAAACATGGAAGAATTTTGGGATACTATACGGACATAAATATTGAGTAACAGAGAATACTCAAATAAGCATATATCTTATAGCTCATAGTGCTGACACAATCTTCTACCAATAAAGATAGTTTAGTGTTCCTCCGGCCACTACAACATCTCCATTTTAACCCTCCTCTTCCTGTTTTACCTACTCTCCTTCTCCTCCTCCTCCCCATCTCATATTTTCCCTGCTGCTCCTGCCTTATTTCTTCCACTTTCTCCTCTTCCTCCACCTTCTCCACTTCCTTCTCCACCTTCTCCACTTGCTCCTCCACCTTCTTCACTTGCTCCACCACCTTCTCTACTTCTTCCTCCAACTCCTTCTCCTAAATCATTACCCCTCATGTGTCAATGTTTGCTGGGGTCCTCAGTTGCATTATGTATTCATGCCTTAACCTGCAGTCAGTCCCTAACCCTTCCTCCCTCACTCTCTCTCTCTCTCTCTCTCTCTCTCGTGAAAATAACGTTCTTGACCTAGTATTTGCAACACTTGATAGAAAATATTAACGTAGGTGATGAGTTTACCAATAGCGACCACCTCATAATCACATTCAGTATAAATTTCAACAAAAGCGACATAAAGTGCAGCTATGAAAAAATCCCCGATTTTAGAAAAGCCAATTTCCACCAACTCAGAGCTATACTAAAAGAAACTGATTGGAAATGTCTGCGAGACACGATTGACATTAATACACAATGGAACTTTTTCACTAATGCGTACACAAAAGCGGTCACAGATAGCATACCATTAAAAATACGACGTTCAGCACAAAGTGGTGGAGCAAAGATATAGCCAACTGTTTACGCACCAAAAAGTATGCCCATAATAGAGTAAAAATCACAGTCAACAATGATGACCGTACCAGGTTTACTGACTTACGAAGAAAAGCCAAGAAGTTAATCAGACAGAGTAAAAAGACAATTGAAAAACACGTTGCAAATCAAAGTAAAACAAACCCAAAAGAGTTCTACAGCTATATTCGACAAAAGAAAGTACTTACGTCAACTATCGGACCACTTCTTGCTGAAAATGGGGACTTTACGACAGATGAAGATCGAATGAGTAATATCCTAAATACTTTCTTTGCATCAGTCTTTACTACAGAAAACCAGAACGATATACTAGCTGAAACAACAGTCCATAACGAAAACACTGAGGTATTAAATAATATCAGCATAACAGAAAATGACGTAATCAAATGTATTGATAAATTAAATGTAAATAAGTCACCTGGGCCAGACACGATCTCCCCTCGCATATTAAAGGAAGCAAAAAGCGAAATAGTGAAACCTTTGACTCTGCTCTTTAATTATTCTTTACACACTGGAACAATACCTGATGAATGGAAACGCGCTAACATAACACCAATATTTAAAAGGCAGCAAATCTTTACCTAGTAACTATCGCCCTATCTGCCTAACCTCAGTAGTATGCAAAATGCTAGAGACAATCATACGAGATAAACTTACAAATCACTTAGAGGAAAACAACTTACTCAGAGACACTCAGCACGTTTTTCGTAATAAATGCTCTTGCCTAACGAACCTATTAGACTTCTTAAACGACATTTTTAACGAATATGACAAAAATAAGGCAGTAGACATAATTTATCTTGATTTCCAAAAAGCCTTTGACAAAGTTCCCCACAAACGCTTAATAAGTAAATTAAAATCTCACAGAATCCAAGGCGACACCGTAAGATGGATAGAAACCGTAAACAACGCTTGGTAATAAATGGAAAATCATCTAATTGGACTGGCGTTAGGAGAGGGGTGCCACAGGGGTCAGTTTTAGGGCCAATCCTATTCCTAGTTTACATAAACGATATAGATGAAGGTCTTTCCTGCATAATATCGAAGTTTGCCGATGATACTAAAATTGCAAATACAGTACTCACTAATGCACAAACTAAAGAAATGAAAGATAATTTCGATAAATTGTCGAATTGGGCGAAAACTTGGCAAATGTCCTTCAATGCAGATAAATGTAAAGTGCTCCACATCGGACATCGTAACGTAATAGCAAACTACTCGTTAAATGGTAAAAAATTTAAAAGCGTGGACCATGAGACAGACTTAGGGGTAACAATATCAAGTAACCTAAAACCCAGTCAGCAGTGTACGGAAGTAATTAAGAAAGCAAATAAAACTATCGGCTTTATTGGCAGAGCATTCGAGTATAAGTCCAAAGATACAATCCTCACTTTGTATGATTCCTTGGTCCATACCCTTATGGAATATTGTGTCCAAGCCTGGTGCCCATACTACCAGAAAGATATAGTAAAATTGGAACGAGTCCAACGTAGAGTTACTAAAAGGATACCAAGTCTAAGAAACAAAACGTATGAGGAGCGGCTAAATGAATTGAATCTATTCCCATTAGCACAGCGTAGATTGAGAGGCGACTTAATCCAGGTATTTAAAATAATCAAAGGCATAGATAATATGGACTGCAACAAATATTTCAATATCGATCAATCAAACTACACGAGAGGTAACGGCTGTAAAATCACAGGTAAATCTTTTAATTCACACGAATGCAAGAATTTATTTTTTAACCGAGTCGTCAACTTATGGAATGGGCTTCCCCATAACGTAATAGACTGTAATACCGTAGACAGCTTCAAACGTCGCCTAGAAAAACACCTTGCGTCTAATACCCGACTTTCGATGTTTACTAATGAATAATTTTTGCCCATTACAGGTGGCAAGTTAGCCAAATTTTAACTACTTTCTATCTTTCTTATAAAATTTCCTTGTGGAATATTTTCTGCCAACCCCACAATGTTCTGACTCCTGACTTTATTTCCTGTATGGCTCAGGCCGGAGGGAGTGGAGGGTGGGGAGAGCGTCTTCTACCTTGCTATCCTTATCTACGACTATCACTGGGGAGAAATTAATTCTCCACCAGTAACCTTCTAATCAGATCACCCCTAGTGGACCGTAAGGTCTGTTGTGGTGTATGATTATATGTAACTCTATGTAACTCTCTGCCTCCCTCCCTTCCTGACCAAACCATACACAGTATCATGACCTTTTTCCCCTTCCTGCCCCATGGATGCACAGCACACCAACCACCGTCCGTCTCCCTCCCTTCCTTCCCTCCTTCGTGCCGGCCCCCTGCACCCACCGACCCATACAGTATCAACCCCCGACTCTCCCACCCCACTCAGTATCAACCCTTTCTCTCTCTCTCTCTCTCTCTCTCTCTCTCTCTCTCCATTCAGGATTAACCTCTAGATCTCTCCTTCCTTCTCTTATCACCGTACCCTTTACAACCAACCAACCAACCAACCATTCACCTTTGCTCCCTGTCTCACACCCTCTGTTAATGAAAGGTTGTCAGAAAATGTCTCATCAGTCTTATTCGTACTTTTTAAACAATAATAAATATCAATATATATAAGTTATCATTATCATCATATATAGAAGATATATAATATACTGTATATACTGTATATATTTATTCTCATCATGCAAACGTAGAGGCAACAAACCTGTTCTTAGATATTATGGTCCATTTAAGTTAATAATATATTGTGCTTAAATGTATGTGGGTCTTTTTTTATATATAACACATTTTTCACTAACTCCTGACACTATATACCAGAGATCACACAAGTGGTTTCCCCCGTACGTTAATTAAGATACGGTAGTTTCAGATGTGATGCCAGCAGCTGATGTAACTCTTTTTTTATCCTTTCCTCGCTCAAGATATCCAGGTCCAATGTTTTCCCCTGTAGGCTACCCTGAGACAGTTTGGGGATTGCTAACAGACGAAGCAAGCACCACCCTTCTTATCTCGGTCCCTCCCTTACTCCCTCTCTCTTTCCCTCCCTTCTCCCTTTGTCCTTCCTTCCCTCCCTCCTTCCCTCCCTTCCTCCCTCACGCCAGGCCCAGAAGCTGCTATTACGAGCCTACATTTCTCCATGAGAGCGGAGGAAGGTCGTGAAAATTCCATTAGAAACTCATGCATCAGGTGAGGTCTGGTGGTGGTGGTGTGGAGATGTAATAGTGGTGATGGTGGAGGAGGTGGAGATGGAGAAGTAAGAGTGGTGGTGGTGGTGGTGGTGTGTAAGAAGTAAGAGTGGTGGTGGTGGTGGTGGTGTGTAACAAGTATGAGTGGTGGTGGTGGCAGTGGTGGGGGTGTGGAGAAGTGAGAGTGGTGGAGATGGTATGGAGAAGTGAGAGTGGTGATGGTATGAAGAAGTAAGAGTGGTAGTTTGGGGGTGGAGATGAGAATTAAACTGTACCCTAATCATGCCACCAGAAGTCAGATGTAAAACGACCTGCAGATGAGCTAGCCTTTTTCTTATATGTGTATAAGAACCAGTTTGTCTGACTCTGTTTAGTGTGGGATAGTCTAGTCTATAGTCTAGTGGTTAGCTTCATGCAGTGTCTCTCAATCATAAATATGGGGCTGGATTTTTCTACGTGGGGTAAATTGTGGGACTGACTGGATTTTCCTACGTGGGGTAAATTATGTGGCTGGATTTTCATACGCGGGGTAAAATAATAAGAGATATAATATTTCGTAAAGTGTATATTTTGTTGTATAAAGTATGGTGTGTGTGTGTGTGTGATCTCAGTACTGTACACTGGTTACTAATGAAAAATGTTATATATTACTTGTTGACAAGGGTGGGAGCTTGGGAGAGGCGGCTGGCTGGAGACGAGTAGCTTAAGTTAAAAAAAAAAAGAAGCTTAAAGTGGTATATAATTCTTTTTGGTACATTGCAGTGCTTTAATTCTTCCAAAGTATGCTAGGAAACAGGACCAGAAGACCAAAAATACTGGTGTTCTGTTGTTGCTTGGAATAGTTTTGAGGATTCAGTTGCTCCAGATTTACCAACACAAAATGTCCCCCTTATTAAATTATCCGAACAAAGATCTAATTTACTTCGTCTTATTAAAGTTTTATCACACTTGCAATGTTTTTTGTGATATTCTATAACGTATATGCATGGAATCACATTTTTAAATACAGGAAGATAATCCAGGCTCCTATAAAAAAATATACGACGAAATATGAATAAAATATTTTGGACCGTAGGTGGGTAAACTCTACCCAACTAAATAATTTTGGACCTTAGGCTATACAGGTAAACTCTACCCATCTCAAGCATCAACATTTTCCCTACATTTCCTCGTTTTTCTACTTATACATGACTGACATTATCCTTCTACATTGAAAATATTATTCCAGGTGCGTTATAGAGCATCACAATAATATTACAATTGTGATAAAACGTATTAAGACGAAATACATATAAATATATATAGGCCTCTTTTGCTGCGACAATTTATTAAGTTATACCAGCCACCTGTCCAACCCTCCTGTCCTAACTCTCAACAACACACTACAGTCGTAAATTTACATACAAAAATAACACGAATATGCATGACTTGATATTAAAGAATTATTTAGACTACCGGTACCGTATGTAAAGTTTCTTGATAAGATTTATTTGTATTGTTAGGATTACTTTGATGTAGAGTACCCGGTACAGTATAAAGTAATAATACTCGTACTTGTCTCCTGTCACTCTTCGAAGCTCCTACCATATACAAGTACAGTCGTCACCATAAGTTGGCTTCATTTCCACCTGCGTATGTATGAGAGATGACTGATATACTTCTCACGTGGTAAATTAAATATGTTGTTAGAATAGAAACTGGTTCAGAATGTCACTATCTGGTCATATTAGCATTATTAAGTAAATGAAATAGACGCGAATTTATGCTGCCGGCTGTACATACATACGACCATTTTCATCAACATCCTTATTGTTCTGAGATCCAACAACGCATGAAATATTCGACAAAATATAATTATATACTCGAAATGAAATTATATATACGGTACCTCCGGTGTAAGTTATTGCTCGTATTCTATTCCACGGCAGTATGAAACCACTAACGAAAGAAGGTTACAACTATGACATCTTTCCACACACTGCATTACCGGTATGGCAAGAGGATATGATAAGTTACAGAGGAGGAGTAGTAAAGAAGGTTACAACTCTGACATCTTTCCACACACTGCATTACCAATATGGCAAGATGATATGATGAGTTACAGAGGAGGAGTAGTAAAGTGAGTTATGTGTATGTTATCCTTTATATATGTATATGATTATGCTTACTTGCTTGTGTTAATTCCTCCTAATTCCTTTTACACAGTACCAGACGATGCCTTCTTATATTTACACCTGAGAAGTCATCTTACTGTAAATGATAACGTAATCTCCTCCTTTAGTCGTCACCGTATATTCATATAAGCTTATATATATAAAACTTAATGAGTACCGTATGGCAAATAAACATGATTCGAGGAGGATGTTATGTTTATGTATGTTGTCCATCTATAAACACGAGAGAGAGAGAGAGAGAGAGAGAGAGAGAGAGAGAGAGAGAGAGAGAGAGAGAGAGAGAGAGAGAACTATATTAACACCGAGTACCGAAAACTGGGATGGGAGAACAGGTGTGGAAACGTGTGATAAAAACTGACAGATGTGTGACTGTGTAATTGAGACAGACAGACAGACAGACAGGTGAGAGTCGTAATGATGTATATATGCAACAGGTGGGGTGTGGGAAGAGGGGGATGGATGAGTGAGTGGTAAAGGACAGGTATACGGTTGTCATTATAATAAAAGGTTAAGGTGTTGTAGGCATCTGATTCCTCCATGTGTTTCTCGATGCATTCTGGGCGAATAAATCTTTCAAATAATCTTTCAAACTCGTCAACAGAACCATGCACATTTTTTTACTGCTTAATAGTCACGTATTATGTATATAAAATCTTACAATATTACTGATATTTTTTTGAAACATTAAGACTGAAAAACAAGAATGTATATTATGAAAGAAAAACTCAAAGTATGCACACCTTAAAAAAAAAAAAAAAAAAAAAAAAAAAGAAAAGAAACAGAAATGTAAAACTCGAATATAGCTGATCGTGACTGTACTTGTGACCAGTGATTGCTGAAGGTAAATTAACAGCTACACATACTGTACATACATACATACATTCTCCTTCAAACAGTGCTGACATGGAATCAACACTCTCAGTTTACAAAGCAACGCAGTTTACAGGAATCGGAGTTCAAGTGTCTCTGACTGACGTAATTACAAATCTATTAAGTTAAGTGGTATTTAATTTGAGTAATCAAGGGGGTGCGGGAGTAGGGGACAGGCTGGTGGGGGGGGTTGGGGGGTGCGGGAATTGGGGGACAGGCTTAGCGGGGGGGTTGAGGTGTGCGGGAATGAGGGGACAGGCTTGGGGTGGGTAGAAAGCCTGTCCCCTATTCCCACACCCCTCTAACCCCCCCCTCCCCAAGCCTGTCCCCCTACTTCTGCACCCCCCGAAACCCCCCCCGCCAAGCCTGTCCCCCTATTCCTACACCCCCTTAAGAAAAAACCTCACGTACGTATATATGAAGAGTTTTTACTACCTTATAAACAATTATATTAAAAGTAGTATTTATTTTGAGTCAGAAAAAAAATTAATTACGTATAGGGAGCTTTTACCACCTCATAAACAAATATATAAAAAGTAGTATTTATTTTAAGTAAGAAAACCTCAAACACATATATATATAGGGACCTTTTACCACCTTATAAACAAACATATATATATATATATTATTAGAGTGCATGGCAAGATTCCTCCAAAATAAATATGTCTGTCTGGAAACACGACCAGATTAACGATAATAATGTTTGCCTGTATGTTTGTTTGTATGTGTGTTTGGAAGAATCATCAGTCGCTCCAGATTTTACCACCACCAACACTTCATTCCACTCACCTCTTAATTTATTTATTTATGTTTTTATTTGTTTTTATCTCTCCAGATTTTACCACCACCAACTCTTCACTCCACTCACCTCTATTTTTAATATATTTTTTTTTCATCACGTTGCAGGTTTTCCATCGGCACAAATCTGGTTGAGTAAAGCGAATGAATGAACGAACGAACGAGGAACTAGAGAACTTTTGTGCCAGTGTGTTTTTCCTACCCTTCCCTCCCCCCTCTTCCCATCCCTCCCTCCTTCCTTCTTTCCTTCCCTCCCTCCTTCCCCCTTCATGCCATCATTCTCTCTCTCCCTCCCTCCCTCCCATCCTTCTCTACTTTCTCTAACCTCTACCTCTTCCCATCCTTCCACCTCTCCATCCCTCCTTCTCTTTCTTCTCTATCCTCCATCCCTCCTTCCATCGTATCCTACCCTTCCTCCACCTGCCCCTCCTTCCCTCCCTTCCCTCCATGCCCCCCTAACGGGAAACGCCTTGCCGAGGTGGGGGGGGCTTGTGTGTCTCTGAGACCTGGCTAGCTAGACTAGAGGGGGCTCCGGCCCCTGCTCTGCCCCAATATCGGGGAGAGAGGACTTCCAATGCTAGGAAGGTCGCCAGTGAGAGAACAGACTAAATAGTTCCCATCTTTCAGTTCTTCAACTGTCCCTCTTTTCATTTTATTTCCTTCCTGCTTGCTGTCACACCTCTCTATCACCTTTTTCTGGCGCTATAGGACCTCGATGTTGCGGCGCCTAATATCCATCCATCAATCAAATTCCCTCCATGCCATTCTTCCCTCCTCTCCATCCCATCCCTCCTTCTCTTTCTTCCCATCCTCCCTCCATCGTATCCTACCCTTCCTCCCCCTCCCCCTCTCTCCCATCCTTCCTTCTGCACCAACTGTTTGAGAAGTCTTGCCTTCAGTCACGTCCGCAAAAATAATTTGCGAGTTTGGTGTTGCTCTTTTCGCCTCTCTCTCTCTCTCCCTCTCTCTCTCCAACCACCTTGCCGTCGGTGAGTGAGCTTGTGTGATCTGTTTGAATTTTGCTAGCTATGCTGGGGGACATATAGTCCAGTAGGGTTACCCATGCCAGAAAGGTAACGTTATTAAAATCCTGACTAAGAGTTGTCAATTCCTCATATTTCTTCTTAGTGTATCTCCTAGCATCCCTCTACTAGTATTTTTCGGTTCTGTTAGTATTAAGCTTCACAACTACTCAACTGTCCATAAAAAAAAAAATCTTCATCACTTTGGATATAAGTTTTTATTGTTAAGGACCTCACCAGCTACCTTATGCCGTGTGAGAAGGGAGGCTTTGGTACCTCCTAAAACAACACCTTTTAATGCTCACAGGTTTCGAAAGGGCTGAGATTGAAGGGATCTCAGGCGTGTGGGGTACGAGTAATGGAGATGCCTCAGGACCCCCATAGGAGGTATTCTCTTAGATTAATTAGCCTGACCAGCTCCCTGTGACCATTCTTAGGTGCCTAAAGGCTCGACTGCTCTTTGGTGAGAGAGCTTTCATGCCTCGCTGGCTGCCAGGCCAGTAAAAGATCTCGGATTAAATCGTAGGCATTTAGCTTTACTATTTGCTTTAAGTTTGGCCGCGGATGAAGGATTAGTAGGGATTAGTAGGAAAACGATTACTCTTCAAGCACCCCTGTCGAAAAATCAGAGTCCCATTCATTTGGGATCTTGTGCTGCTCAGTTGGGAGCTGCGGCACGATTGGGGCCGTCCGGCCCTGGGGAGACCTTAGGGTTGGTGTGCTTGGCTCATAAGAGTTTCTGTTGGCTGAACGACCGAAAACCTTCTGGAAGTAGGCGGATGAGACTTATGCGAGACCAAATAACATTACCTTTTCTTTTGTATTATTGGTCTTATATTGAATTAGAGCGAGATGACTGGTCCATCAGCAAGAAAATTTACATGTGCTACATGCAAGGTGTACCGCTGCTGTGAGGACTTCAGCAGGAGGAGTGCGAGCGACCCCTCAAGTGTCTGCAACTTCTGTAAACTCGAGGAGAGGTTGATGGAGCATATCGCACTGCTCACGAAGCATTGATGGAGCATTGATGCACTCTGATGCAGAAAATGCTAACCTCTTAAATGAGTACTTCTCTTCAGTGTTCTCTGAGGAGAGTGGTTCCATTCCCGAACCTTTGGGCTCGTCCAGTGAGAAGTTGGAGTTAATGGTCTTCACCCGAGAAGAAATCAAGAGAAAAATAATCAAATTAAAGGCAAACAAGTTCCCCAGTCTGGATGGGTTCTTACCTAGAGTGTAGAAAGAAGTGCATGGTGAAGTATCATGGCACCTGTGCATGGTCTTCAACAGGGTAATCCAGACTGGATGCATTCCTAGAGACTGGTGTGAGGCAGAGGTGACTTCTATCTTCAAGAAGGGAGATGCTAGCCAACCGTCAAACTACAGACCCATCAGTTTAACCTCGATAGTCTGCAAACTCATGGAGAGCATCATGGTGGACAAAATAATGGCACACTTAGAATAAAATTTGCTACTGAGGGGTTCCCAGCATTGGTTTTGGCAGCACTGGTCATGCCTCACAAATCTGGTGGAATTCTTCCATTTTGTTATCAGTGAGCATGATCGGGAAAAAGCGGTCGATGTTGTCTACTTAGACTTTCAGAAAGCCTTCGGAAAGTGCGTGCACTGGGCATAGACGGAAATGTGGCAAATTGGATAGAGAACTGGCTAAGTGACATACGGCAGCGGGTGGTAGTGAATGGACAGGCTTCAGAGTGGGTTCCCGTCACTAGCAGAATTCCCCAAAGTTCTGTTCTGGGACCACTATTGTTTATCATCTATGTTAATGATATGGATGGTGACATGATTGCCAAGATTTCCAAATTCGCCGATGATACTAAGCTTGGTATGAATGTCGCGAAAGAAGGAAATACTACCCGCTTATAAGAAGATCTTAGGAAGATTGGGGAGTGGTCTGACACGTGGCAAATACCATTTAACGTGAACAAATGCAAAGTTATGCATATAGGCCACAGAAACCCCCGAACAGAGTATATCCTTAAGGACATTGCTCTCGTAAGCACTGATACTGAGTAAGACTTGGGTGTAACTATCACCAGCGACCTCAAGTTCTCAAAGCAGAGTATTGAGGCAGAGAAGAAAACCCAAAGCGACAGTTTGGATACCGGAACAAGGAGATAGTACTTTGTCTGTACAATTCCCTTGTCCGACCGCACCTGGAGTATGCAGTCCAGTTTTGGAGTCCTTCTTACCGAAAGGATATCGCGAGTTTGGAACGATTGCCAGCCAGGGCAACAAAACTTATACCCTCTCTTAGACACAAGAGCTATGAAGATCGGTTGGTAGAACTCAAACACAGTGTTTTCTTTGGAAATGCGGAGACTGCGTGGTCAGCTTATTGAAGTATTTAAAATACTACGAGGCTTTGACAATGTAGACTACAGGGACATTTTCCAACTCAGTGAGGGCACAACAAGGAATCACGGCTACAAACTTGAACTGAAGCGATACAACCGTGATCTGTGTGGTAAATCCTTTACATACAGCATCTGCGGTACTTGGAACGTGCTTCCTGCTGATGTTGCCAACAGCAACTCTGTGGATCAGTTCAAGTCCAGATTAGACAAAGTCTTAAATCACCGTCTAGGTGTTTAAGCCGTTGTGCGAGTGTTCCTTAATGGTTTCATATGACACATTCGAGGACGATCACCTACATGCACAACTAAACCCACAGGAACCCTCTTTGCATGGATCGTAAGGTCCCCTAGGGTACTTCTTTTCCTTGTAACTCCTTGTAACTCTCTCTCTCTCTCTCTCTCTCTCTCTCTCTCTCTCTCTCTCTCTCTCTCTTCGATCCTGAGGTAATTTTCTTCTAATATATTTCTTTATTCCTTCCCGACTTTATTCCCGACCACCCAATTTATTCCCTTGCTCCTATTTCATATTTTCCCCACACTTTCTTCCCAAGTATATTTCCCATTAATTAATTTCCCTCTCAACCCTGTTTTCATGTATTTCCTCCCCCTGCTATCTCGACTTTCTTTCCCGACTTCATATATATATTTTTTCAAACATGCCGACTTTCTTCCCCGACTTTCTTTCCCGACTTCATATATTTTTTTCCCAATCATGCCGACTTTCTTTCCCGACTTCATATATTTTTTCCCAATCATGCCGACTTTCTTTCCCGACTTCATATATTTTTTCCCAATCATGCCGACTTTCTTCCCCGACTTTGTTATTGTTCCTTCATACTTCTCCTCGCTCTAATTGCTTTCTTCTCTAATTATATTCTTTGCCCCGGTGAGAGAGAGAGAGAGAGTGAAAGGATAAAAGTGTATGTGTGTTTGTGAGAGAGAGAGAGAGAGAGAGAGGGGGGGGGGGGGGGAGAAGAAAAGGGCGAAAAAGAAAGTGAATGAAAGGGTAAAGAGAAAGAGTTAGAGAGAGAAATGGAAACGACGGGTGAGGAGAGAAAAATGTAAAGAGGGAAAAGAAGGGAGGGAAAGTGGAGTGGAAATTGAAGAGGAGAGAGAGAGAGAGAGAGAGAGAGAGAGAGAGAGAGAGAGAGAGAGAGAGAGAGAGAGAGAGAGAGAGAGAGAGAGAGAGAGAGAGAGAGAAGAAAAAGCTGAAGGGCAAATGGAGAAAGAATGAGAGAAGGAGGAGGAGAAGGAAAGAGGAAATGAAAAGGAGAAGGAGAGAAGAAGAAAGAGGAAAAAATAAGAATGAGGAAGAGGAGGAGCAGAAGAAAAAAGAAGGAAAAAAAGGAGAGAAGAATTAAAAAGAAATGAGAGGAAGGAGAAAAGAAGAAAAATTAAGAGAATGAAAGAAAAAGAAAAAGAAGAGAAGTAGTAGAAAAAGGAAGAGAAGGAAAGAAGGAAGAGGAGAGGAAAATGGGTTGGCGAGTGACACACACACACACACACACAGTCACACACGTATAAACCCTTGCCGATGACAGAGCAAGTTTAGTAGTGCCCGAGACGTGAGAGAGGGAGAACACAGCCCGCGTCTCTCCTCCACACCCTCACAGTCTGTCCTCACTCTATCTCGCTCGCTCTCATTTTGTATTAACTATTAACTAACTCTTTATAGGCTCTTGTTGTTGTTGTTTGTCACTTCTCGTCGACTCTTTATTTTGTAACATCGCGAGTGTTAGCCGGAAATAACGTCAACAGCTAATTAATTTTGAGATGGCTATTTTCGTGGTGTGAAGATGTTAATTAGGAAACGTTAGTAGCGAATTTCGTGACGTTTTCTTTTTTTGTGTGTGAGTGAAGAGCATAGATCTATGATCTCCCGATCATAGATTTTTCCCCTCTACTAAATAACATGGGTGAGTGTTTTGCCAAATTTATTACATGAAGGTGGAAGGAAGGAAGTAATCTCGTGATACATAATTTCTGACCAGAGTGTATGTGAGGAGCAGAAAGCTTCGAATCGCCGCCTGGTATTGCTCATTTACCAACCCAGTATACCTATAGAGTTAGAATGCAGGGTATGTACAGTCTCCTCCACTTCCACTTTCACCAGTTCAGCGTTGCCATTGTGTGAGCTACCAGTTCCGAATCTAACATCCGAAACACCTGCCAGTAAGAGTAAGGGTTGATGTGCCGCAGGTGTTTCGGATGTGAGAGTCGGAACTGGTAGCTCACACGATGCTTGGTGTATACGATGGCAATACTGAACTGGTGAAAGCGGGAGTGGAGGAGACTGTATGTGTGTGTGTGTGTACTTGTGGTGCCTGGTATTGCTCATTTCCCCCCACCTAGTACACATATAGAGTTGGAATGCAAGGTAGCCTATGTATGTGTGTGGTGCCTGCCGTTCGTCTCTGGTCAGGGATTACGTATCACGAGTGTACAGTGTTGGTAAATCTGGAGCAAATGATTCCTCCTCCAAACCATTCCAAGCTACATAACACCATTATTATTTGTGTTCACCTGGTTTTGCTAACATCTTGGTATACTTTGGAGGAATCAAGGCACTCCAATGTAGCCTATGTACAGCCATGGCTGATAGTGCTTGACCAGGGTCCAAAGAGTGTTGGAGAGTAACTGAACAGAGTTCGAAAAAGTGAGTCTTCTAAGCCTCTCTCAACGTTGAGAATGGTTTGGAAAATTCCCTTGTTCGAACTCTGTTCAGTTGCTCACCAACACTCCTTGGACCCTGGTCAAGCACTATCAGCCATGGCTGTACCAAAAAAGAATTGCCACCTTAAGAGGGGACTATAATAAGATTTTAACTGGGTAAGGTAAAATAAAATGATAAAATGTGAAACTGGTATTCAAAAGGTTAGCATATTATCTTGGTTATATTATTATTATTATCATTATTATTATTATTATTATTATTATTATTATTATTAGTAGTAGTAGTAATAGTACATTATTATTATTATTATTATTAATATTTACAAGAGTGTGTAATATCGCGTCACTTCTAACTATACAGTATAGCCATTATAATATTCTCCATTCTTGCTTCGTCATAAAAGTCCATGGGAGAGAGTTGGTGATATGCGTGAGACTGTTGTTATTAATTTTATTATTATTGTGTGAACTGTTCCAGCGTGAGTGACATCAAACAGTAAGAGTGTGTGTTTGTGTGTATGTGTGTGTGTCAAGATGCATATGTCTGTATACATTCAGGTGTCTGCGGCCTTCATATGGATCAAGTGTGAGGGCGTGTGTCTGTGTGTGTGTGTGTGTGTATTAATTTGCGTGTGCGTGCATACATTAAAGAGGGTTTATGTGAGTTGAAGCTGCGTGTATTCCTCTGTGTGTGTGTGTGTGTGTAACAATCCTCTTACGCACCTAGTGAACTGTACATGTGTGTGTGTGTATATATTGTGTATGCATCCAGTGTATGTATGTGTGTATGTATGTTTGTTTATTCATACAAGTGAGAATGAATCTGATACCACATCGTACCCTGCATATCTCTCTCTCTCTCTCTCTCTCTCTCTCTCTCTCTCTCTCTCTCTCTCTCTCGTGTGTGTCTCTGCGTGTGTCTAGTTGGCCCTCACGGCTCCTCTCTCTCTCTCTCTCTCTCTCTCTCTCTCTCTCTCTCTCGTGTGTGTCTGCGTGTGTCTAGTTGGCCCTCACGGCTCCTCTCTCTCTCTCTCTCTCTCTCTCTCTCTGTGTGTGTGTATGTGTGTATAGTTGGCCCTCACGTCTCCTCTCGTACCCTCTGTCTCTCCTCTCATAACATTGTCTCGTCCGTCCCGTCTCGTTCCGTCTCTCGTCTCGTTTCAGCATTATCCCTTCCTATTTCCTTTCGTCTGCATGGTTCGGGGTCAGGGAGTTGAGTTTCGTCCTGTTATTCGTCCTTTCGTATTATTTTGTTCCTACGACGACCGACTTGTGCTGTTATTTTTTTTTTTTGTCTCGTTTAGTTGCACATCATTTCCTCTTGTTCCCTCTTCATCATTGTATTATTAATTTAAGGCAACCCTGTGATCGTGTATGAGCCCTGGTGGTGACTTCTGATTCCTCCTGACACGATACAAGCTCCTTCAATATAGGTGGTGTTTGTTTGATGATAATACATGAAGGCCTCATTTATCTCCCAACATATTAGGAGGGTGGGAGGAGTCCATTATCCGGTGTGGTTGCTGGTCTCCCAGAGAAACTATGCCAACTTTACAACCACAATAGATGCCCTAAATGGAAGCCACAGAAAAGAATCCTTTCAACAACTGAGATAACTTTAAAGGGATAACGAAAAAGGGGCAGAAATGACCTTACCTTGTGTATGTGTGTGTGTGTGTATGTGTGTGTATGTGTATGTGTGTGTGTCTGTGTGTGTGTATGGTGTGTGTGTGTGTGTATGTATGTATGTATGTGAGTGTGTACCCTAGTGTGTGTTGCGTACGGCAGGTGGGGTAGGTGGGTGCGGGAGAAGGGGGAAAGGCTTGGGGGGGGTTAGAGGGTGTGTGGGATTATGGGGTAGACTTGAAGGGTGTGGGAGTAGGGGATAGGCTTTCCCCCCGCCAGCCTGTCCCCTATTCCTGTATCCCCCAAACCCTCCCCCAAGCCTGTCCCATATTCCCACACACCCCAACCCTCCCCCAAGCCTGTCCCCTATTCCCACACACCCCAAACCCTTCCTCAAGCCTGTCCCATATTCCCACACCCCCAAACCCTCCCCCAAGCCGGTTCCTTATTCCAGCACCCCCCAAACCCACCCCGTGTTTTTTACTCCTCCAAAGAGAGAGAGAGTGTGTGTGTGTTTGTGTAGGAAGTAGAAAGTTACATAGAGTTACATAGAATCACAGACCACAATAGACCTTACGATCCACACGGGGTGATCTGATTAGAAGGTTACTGGTGGAGAATGAATTTCTCCCCAATAATAGTCGTAGATAAGGATAGCAAAGTAGAAGGATCTCTCCCCGCCCTCCACTCCCTCCGGCCTGAGGAGTACTGGAAATAGTCAGGAGTCGGAACCTTGTGAGAGAGAGAGTGTGTGTGTTTGTGTAGGAAGGAGAGAGAGTGTGTGTGTGTTTGTGTAGGAAGGAGAGAGAGTGTGTGTGTGTTTGTGTAGGAAGGAGAGAGAGAGAGAGTGTGTGTGCGTTTGTGTAGGAAGGAGAGAGAGAGAGAGTGTGTGTGTGCGTTTGTGTAGGAAGGAGAGAGAGTGTGTGTGTGTTTGTGTAGGAAGGAGAGAGAGAGAGAGTGTGTGTGTGCGTTTGTGTAGGAAGGAGAGAGAGTGTGTGTGTGTTTGTGTAGGAAGGAGAGAGAGAGTGTGTGTGTGTGTGTTTGTGTTGTAAATAGAGAGTGTGTGTGTATTTGTGTAGGAAGGAGAGAGAGAGTGTGTGTGCTTGTGTAGGAAAGAGAGAGAGAGAGAGAGTGTGTGTGTGTGTTTGTGTAGGAAGGAGAGAGAGAGAGAGTGTGTGTGTGTTTGTATAAGAAGGAGAGAGAGAGTGTGTGTGTGTAATTGTGTAGGAAGGAGAGAGAGAGAGTATGTGTGTGTGTGTATGAGAGAGAGAGAGAGAGAGAGAGAGAGTAAGTAAGTCAGCAAGTAGTTGCTGACATTAATCAGCAGCTACAAGCAATAAAGAGATGGGGAGAGCGCTGGCAGGTGAACTTTGCTCCTAAGAAGACACAAGCCATGGTGGTTTCTCGGTCCCCGGCAGCCTCACAAGCTGTTGAGGGAAAAGTGAAGTTCGGCTCTGTCACCCTCCCACTCCAAGACCACGTCAAGATTCTTGGAGTGACCTTCGATGCGGAGCTTCGATTCAAGAAACATATTCACCACATCGCCCATCAGACCTCCCTTCGGGTCTCTGCCTTACGTAGAGTGGCAGGTTTTCTGGACAAACGTGGCCTTATGACACTCTACAAGGCACAGGTAAGACCCCACCTTGAGTATGGGGCCCTGACGTGGATGTCTAGTGCTACAACACATTTGCAGAGACTCGACAAAGTGGAGCGAAGAGTGCAGATACTGATTGAGAACAACAGCTGCCCTCCTCCCTTACAAGACATACCTGCCCTGGACACACTAGAGCACCGCCGGGACGTTGCTGCTCTGATGGTCCTCCACGAGGCACAGGTTCAAGAGGTGCAACACCTGGCAGGACTTAGGCTCCCCCAGCGTGAGGGTGTGAGAGACACGAGAACGGTGTCCTCCAGCCAAGAACAGGTCGGGGTGCCGAGGTCACACTCCAGTCAGCACCAGAGGACCTTCACTGCCAGAACATCAAGAATGTGGAATGTTTTCACTGCAGCAGCTCCCACCATGCAAAACCTGTCCACCCAACAAGTGAAGGTGGCTGCTCACAGGTGGCAAGTAACATTGCCAACGCCCATGAAAATATAAACATTCAAACATCGAGGCTTTCCAGATAGTGCCACAAGGAAAAGTGGCACTTTAAGCCGCACACTAGTGTACAACGGGCTGTTTTTTTTTCTTAGCTACTTAGCTTGGCCACGTACAGCTAGATAGAAAGTTTAAATAAAAAAAAATAATAAAAAAGAGAGAGAGAGAGAGAAAGTGCCTGGTACCCATACTACAGTGATATTTTGACCCAGTTTTTCTGTAAATTTACCATATGTTGTTCTATAAAGTACAATGAATACTGATAACCACTATTCTAACTTGTGTTGTCAAATGGTGGTGAGCTTCGGAGGGAGTGGAAGCCTAATATCGATTTCGGACCAAAGAGGCCTTATTTATTTCCTCTTAATAAGTTTTATTATTATTGCAATATTTATGTGATGTTCTATAACGTACATTGAATCATATTTTCAATGCAGAATGATAATACCAGGCCCCAATGAATAATATTCGACGAAATATGATTAATATCCTTTGGAGTTTTGGTAAACTCTCGACATGTTACCTGCAAGTCTTAGCATTTCCCTACATTTCACGGATTTTCTGTAGGAATTACGATAGGTCTAGTGCAAACAGCTAATTTTTTTTTAGGAATAAATAAGACAATGAAACTTAAATGCATCGTTAATAGTCAAACACAACACAACCAAATATTTTACTCACCAAACATCTCATTCTATAAAGTTATGAATTCAGGAGGAGTAACATTGTAGGTATATAACACAGAGGCTAATAGGTTAACTCTTACGTGATTGTATGGGTGTTGATTGCGTAGTGTGTGTGGGAGGAGTAACATTGTAGGTATATAACACAGAGGCTAATAGTCCAACTCTTACGTATAGGTATGAAGAGACCCTGTGTGATATAGTCAGAAAATTGGGGGTAAACGAGTCCTTCATATATTGCCACGAAGAAAGGAGCTTTGTTTCATGGCATAGGCTAGTTAGGAGGGAGCAGAAGCCTCCTATTATAATTACAAGATAAAAACCTGGTCCTTAACAGCAGGTGAAATGTGTTGTGTGTCCAAGGGGGGGCAGCAAGGGGGTCGTATATCCCTTCACCTCTTATTACACCACTCACACGTTCTTGTCTTTCCTCATCTCTCTCATTAGCCTTCTAATACCCCTCTCGTTTTTCCCCTCTTCCGTTTTCTCTGTCTATCGATCTATGTATCTATCTGTCTATAATATTTCGATATACTTCTTTTCATTCATTTATCTTTTTTTCCTTCTTCCGTTCTCTCTGTCTGTCTATGTATCTATCTGTCTATATGTGTTTCTATTTACTTATTTTCATTCATTTATCTATCTGAGTATGTAGGCTATATTATATCTCTTTCACATTATTAATCCATCATTCTCTCTCTCTCTCTCTCAATTATTATATTCACCCTCATCAATCATTTATAATCATCTTCTTCCCGTTGCTCCTTCTCTTCACCCTCTCCTCTCCTCTCCTCTTCCTCTCACATTTACCCTTTCATTCATATCATTCCTCCTGTTCTTCATCGTCATTATCATCCTCTTCCTTTACTTCTTTTGGTCCTTCTCTGTCTACTATATTCTATTCAATTCTCTTTTCCACCTTCCCTCCTTTTCCCTCAATCTACTCCTTCTCAATCAACTAATTATTCTGCTCTCATTCTCCTCATTCTATCTCCCTTTCTCTATCATCAATTCTACTCTCTTACTTCTCCTCCTCCACCTCTGCCTTCCTCCTACACCATCACCTTCTCTATCAATTTACACTTTTATCCTTCTCTTCCTCCACCACCATCACCTTCTCAATCATTAATCTGCACGCTTTCTCCTTTTCTTCCTTCCTCCTACACCATCACCTTCAGTCAGTGTTTTTTGTGATTTTTTCCCTACCTTCTTGTTTTCCTCCTGGTTCGTTCGTTCCGGCAATTAACAAGAGAGAGAGAGAGAGAGAGAGAGAGAGAGAGAGAGAGAGAGAGAGAGAGAGACTCATTCCTCCAGGCAATAATTGAAGCCTCACCACGGTAAGGCTTCGTCAAAGGGGACCACCAGTGTTTTTTCAGTGTCTGTTTTGGTGTGCATAATGTGTCAGGGTTACTTTTGTTGCTGTCTGGGAGGTGGAGAGGGGAGAGGAGGAGTTGTGGGTTTTTGGTGATGCTTGTGGGAAGCAGTTCAGTTTTTATTGTATCTTTATTATTATTATTATTATTAATATTATTATTATTATTATTATTATTATTATTATTATTATTATTATTATTATTATTATTATTATTATTATTATTATTATTATTATTATTATTATTATTATTATTATTATCAGTGGTAGTAGTAGTAGTAGTAGTAGTAGTAGTAGTAGTAGTAGTAGTAGTAGTAGTAGTAGTAGTAGTAGTAGTAGTAGTAGTAGTAGTAGTAGTAGTAGTAGTAGTAGTAGTAGTAGTAGTAGTAGTAGTAGTTGTTGTTGTTGTTGTTGTTGTTATCTTAATAACATGTTTGGGGAGGCAGTTTTGTGTTGTCGTTTTTTCATTATATATATAGGCTGTTGTTGTTTTGTGGGGCGAATAACATAACACCGTAGCACATCGTAATAAAATAACAACATAACAAAATAACAATAATAATAATAATAATATAACAACGTAATAGAATAGCATCATTTCAAAATATAATCTAGTTAAGTAATATCACAGAAACATATTAAACACTTGCAAGTTTCATTAATTTTATGGTGAAAATGATAATAATTGTTACTGTTGTTGTTTTTCGAATTCAGGATATTATTATCATCATTATTATTTTTTATTTTTTCATCCCTATTCCAATTTTGTATACAGTTGGGACTCTGATACGGTACTGAAAATGAAAGTGTTCAAAATGTATACGTTCGTTGTGGTGTTTTCAGCGAGGTGCCTTGAGTGGGTGACGGAAAGGAAAGCAGGCATGAAGAGAGAGAGAGAGAGAGAGAGAGAGAGAGAGAGAGAGAGAGATTTTGAGTGGTAGATAGATGGAGTGGGAGAAGAAAGAGGAGGTGGTGGAAATGAAGGAGAGGGTGGAGGTTGGGGAGAAGATGAAGTGAGGATGGGAGTAGGAGGTTGGGGAGAGGACGAGGGAGTGAGTGGAGAGAAAGTAAAGAGAATACAGTCTGAGAGAAAATTATGATGGATAGAGTGAGGAGGAGGGGATGGGGGGGAGGAGGAGGAAGGGTGGAAGAAAGAAGTGAAGGAGGTGATGGGGAGGGGAGAAGAAAGGTGTAGGGAAGAGAGAAAGGAATGATGAAGGAGGGGGAAAAGGTGGAAGAGGATGGAGTGGAAG
>JAWZYT010005309.1:0-35876 GCA_034508575.1 Petrolisthes manimaculis
GTATCTGTGTACCTGTTTATATCCCCCAAGATCCCGTATATATTGTGTGTGGCCTGAACGAAATACATTAGACATATAAATATTTAGAAATGAAAATAATAGAAAAATAATGATAAGTGATATATAGGTATGTAGATGTATAAATAGGCATGCATTGATACATATAGAAACACACAAACAGGTAGATAGATGGAGAAATAGATACAGAGAAAGTGGAAGTGAGAGTTGATGACAGAAATAGTGAAAAAAAATATTGAGATTACAGAAAAATAATGGAAACGGAACGAGTGGGAGAGACGAGAGGAAGAGAATTAATAAGTAAGAAATTAAGTTGGCGTGTGTGTGTGTGTGTGTGTAGAAAAAGGAAAGTGTGAAGTAAGAAAGTCAATAAATAGTAAGTAGGGAAGGGGAGTAAAACAGTGAGGAAGAGGTTTGGGATAGTTTTTTTTTTTTTTTTTTTTTTTTTTTTTTTTCTGAAATGGGGGTTCACGTGATCAAATTGTTTTGTATTATTTATATTTTTATTTGTCACTCTTCTTTGGATATTGCCTTGATCTTAATTTTTTTTTTTTTTGAGCCATTGGACACTGCTTGGAAAAATATGATATAATTATATTGTGTTTACGTTCTAAATCTCTCTCTCTCTCTCTCTCTCTCTCTCTCTCTCTCTCCCTCATCTCTTCTCTCTCTCTCTCTCTCTCTCTCTCTCTCTCTCATTTACCCTTATTTTTCATTACCGTATCACATCTCCCCCTTCCATTCTCTCCTTCCCCCCCCCCCTCCCTCCCGGCTGTTGATGGTGTGCCTAGGGGGGCGGAAGTGACCCCTCCTCCCCCTCCCTTCCTTTGATTTGGCTCGTGAGGGGCCAGAGGTCGGGCCTAGAGGGGTGAAAAAGAGAGAGAGAGAGAGAGAGAGAGAGAGAGAGAGAGAGAGAGAGAGAACTTGGAGGGAGGAGAGGGACAAACAGACAGACCGTAATTAACCTACAGTGAAATTTAAACACGAA
Organism: Petrolisthes manimaculis; assembly: GCA_034508575.1. NCBI lineage: Eukaryota > Metazoa > Arthropoda > Malacostraca > Decapoda > Porcellanidae > Petrolisthes > Petrolisthes manimaculis. Next base: position 1,007 of record JAWZYT010005309.1, read on the forward strand.
TTCAAACCAGAGAGAGAGAGAGAGAGAGAAAATGAATCTTGTTTCCCTACCTTTACTTCGAGAATCTTTATCAGTAAATATTAAAAGATAGTAGAGGCCAATGATAGACGAAGGATTCTCTCTCTCTTTCTCTTTCTCTATCTCTTTCTCTCTCTTTCTCTCCACTATCACCACTAGTATCACCATCACTATCATCGTTACCATGTTGTTGTTGTTGTTATTATTGTTTGTGTGGTTTGGTTACTAACGAAGACCAGCTAAATAACGGGGAGGTCACGGTTGGGTCGGGTGAGGTCAGGTCAGTCGGGTAGTGGTGTTAGGTCGTGGGAATGAGAGAGAGAGAGAGAGAGAGAGAGAGAGAGAAATTGGTGACGTATAAAAGAGATATATGAGAAAGAGAAGTGTTGTGAGAGAGAGAGAGAGAGAGAGAGAGAGAGAGAGAGAGAGAAATTGGTAAAGTAGAAAAGAGATATATGAGAAAGAGAAGTGTGGTGAGAAAGAATTGACGTGAGAAAAATGGATGGAAGAAGACGAGAGGCAGAAACGTGAGGTGTGTATGTATGTGTCACTGTACAGGGGTTACCCATGGTCATGCTGGCCCTCGTTATAGTGAACATCATCAGGATTTGTTGTTGTTCATTTTATTTCTCTCTTTATTCCTCTCTTTATTCGTTCTCTCTCATGCATTCATACACACACACACACACACACTCTCTCTCTCTCTCTCTCTCTCTCTTTCAGTGAGCATGATCAGGATAAAGCAGTCGATGTTGTCTACTTAGACTTTCAGAAAGCCTTTGATAAGGTACCCCACCGCCGCCTCCTTCGGAAGTGCGTGCACTGGGCATAGACGGAAATGTGGCAAATTGGATAGAGAACTGGCTAAGTGACAGACGGCAGCGGGTAGTAGTGAATGGACAGGCTTCAGAGTGGGTTCCCGTTACTAGCGGTGTTCCCCAAGGTTCTGTTCTGGGACCACTACTGTTTATCATTTATGTTAATGATATGGATGGTGACATGGTTGCCAAGATTTCCAAATTCGCCGATGATACTAAGCTTGGTATGAATGTCGCGAAAGAAGGAAATACTACCCGCTTACAAGAAGATCTTAGGAAGATCGGGGAGTGGTCTGACACGTGGCAAATGCCATTTAACGTGAACAAATGCAAAGTTATGCATATAGGCCACAGAAACCCCCGGACAGAGTATACCCTTAAGGGCAATGCTCTCGTAAGCACTAATACTGAGAAAGACTTGGGTGTAACTATCACTAGCGACCTCAAGTTCTCAAAGCAGTGTATTGAGGCAGAGAAGAAAGCCCAAAGGATGTTAGGGTACATAAAGCGACAGTTTGGATACCGGAACAAGGAGATAGTACTTTGTCTGTATAATTCCCTTGTCCGACCGCACCTGGAGTATGCAGTCCAATTTTGGAGTCCCTCTTACCGAAAGGATATCGCGAGATTGGAACGAGTGCAAGCCAGGGCAACCAAACTTATACCCTCCCTTAGACACAAGAGCTATGAAGATCGGTTGGTAGAACTCGACCTGTTCTCTTTGGAAACTCGGAGACTGCGTGGTCAGCTTATCGAAGTGTTTAAAATACTACGAGGCTTTGACAATGTAGACTACAGGGACATTTTCCAACTCAGTGAGGGAACAACCAGGAATCATGGCTACAAACTTGAACTGAAGCGATACAACCGTGATCGGTGTGGTAAATTCTTTACATACAGCATCTGCGGTACTTGGAACGCGCTTCCTGCTGTTGTAGTCAACAGCAACTCTGTGGATCAGTTCAAGTCCAGATTAGACAAAGTCTTAAACCACCGTCTAGGTGTTTAAGCCGTTGTGTGAGTGTTCCTTGATGGTTTCACATGACCCATTCAAGGACGGTCACATACTTGCACAACTAAACCCACAGGTACCCTCTTTGTATGGATCGTAAGGTCTTCTAGGGTACTTCTTTTCCTTGTAACTCCTCCTTGTAACTCTCTCTCTCTCTCTCTCTCTCTCTCTCTCTCTCTCTCTCTCTCTCTCTCTCTCTCTCTCTCTCTCATAATTGTTTTCACTGTCCAATTATTCCCCTTCTCCTTCCTCCACTCTTTCTTTTTTATCACTCACCTTTCGTCCTTTCAAAAAAATAAATGCTGGTCTATCCTCCACTTGTCTGGTGTTAGCCTGGGGATGTGCCTGAGGGGAGAAGAAGAGAGGAGGGAGGGAGGAGAGAAGGAAGAGTGGAGAGGGAAGGAGGGAGGGAGAGAAGGGGGAGAGTGAAGAAAAGAGGAGGGAGAGAGAGGGAAATGGAGAGAGTGGGAGCGAGAAGAAGAGAAGATAAGAGGGTGTGAAGAGAGGAGGGATAAAGAAGGAGAGGAGGGAGAGAGAGGGGAATGGAGAGAGTGGGAGCGAGAAGAAGAGAAGAGGGTGTGAAGAGAGGAGGGATAAAGAAGAAGAGGAGGAGGGAGAGAGTGGGTCAACAAACCCTTCGATTAGTGTGTGTTTTAGTTAGTATTTTTGTGGTGTATATTTTCAACAGCTGTATAATTTGTATCCTTGTCGAGTCTTGGTTTTGGTTTTCATCCTCATCCTCATCCTCATCCTCCTTATCCTCTTGATCTTCTAATTCTTTTATTCTTCGTTTCCTTTCTTCTTTCCATTTCTCTTTTACAAACACTAAGCCTCCTGTTTCTCTCTTCCTTTTTCTTCTTCCCCTCCTCCCCACTTCCCTTCTTTCTCCTATGCTTTCGTCTATTCATCTTTCTTTATTTCCTCTCTAATATTATTTCCTTCTCTCCTATTATCCCCATCTCTTCTCTTCCTCAGCTCTTCCTCCTTCCAACCATCTCTCTTTTCATTTCCTTCTACATTTTTTCTTTCATCATCTCTATTTTTTCCACCGTGACCTTCCCCTCATCTTGGGAGTCTCCTTTTAAGTTCTCCTGTAGTGTGTGTGTGTGTGTGTGTGTGAGAGAGAGAGAGAGAGAGAGAGAGAGAGAGAGAGAGAGAGAGAGACAGAATCGAAATATGCGACGTGTATATGTGTATGTATGAGAGACATACTTTACTTGTCTTGTTAGTATGAGAGAGTATCGAATAAAGTGTCGTGTGTGTGTGTGTGTGTGTGTGTGTGTGTGTCCTTCCGCCCATTGTGTCTGTATAGGAAGGTGGTTGGTTGGTTGGGTGGGTGGGTGTGTGGGTGAACAAGGAGGTTAAATCATGGGTGAAGACGAATGAAGCAGTAAATGGGTTCATTGTTTGGATGTGGGTGACGGAAATTACCAACCTGGATGTGGATGAGTTAGTGAGTGTGTGAGTGAGTGGATGAATAGGGAGATAATGATAAACAAGAATGTGAGTAGGTGGATGCTATGAGTGTGGATGGATAAGAAACCAGTTATGTGTGTGTGTGTGTGTGTGTGTGTGTTGGATGAAAGACAGGGATGACTAGAATGTATAATCACTTCAGAACGAGAACCCAAGACGTGATGGAAGGAAGGGTACAAAAGGGAGGAGAATAAATGAGAAAAAGAGGGAAAGAGGAGGAGGAGGAGGGAAGAGGAGAGAAAGGGGAGGGAAAGTTGAGAAGTAAGACGAAAAGGTGAAAGAGGAGAGGGTTGGAAATTGGAGAAGGAAAAATGGTTGGAAGAAAATTGAAAGTGGGATGATGAAGTGGAATTACAACAAGACGAAAATAAGTGGAAGGGATAATATGATAAAGAAGAATGAAAGAAGTGGGAGAAAATAAAAAAATGGAGGGAAAAAAGGGGAAGGATGGATCAAGGAGGCAGAGAGTGAGTTATTACAGTAGATTCCATAGACGAACTAAAGAGAAACTATGATTAAAAAACAAACAAACAACGGAAGCTGGAATAAAAAATAAAACTGAACATAATTAATAATAATAAAAAAGATAAACATGTAGGTAACTGAGGAGGAAGGAAGGAAGTAGTGAAGGCATCTGTGGTGTATACGACTCCCCATCTCCTTATTTAGAAGAAGACCCCCTCCTTCCCCCCCCCCCCCCACACACACATACACATACAGTACGTACACCCCGTTCCCCGTTGGACCTTGAACTTGTAAACAAACACCTTAACACTTGCCATGTTTGTAGCTGGTAATTATGTAGTCTGCCGGGTACGGTACTGGAAATGCCTAAAGTTATGGTTTTAAAAATTAGGCTGGTTAAATTTATGGAGAGATTGTTTTGTTGGTGAATTGGAAGGTGTCTGATTCCTCCAAACCATGCCACGAAACAGATCCCCTGTTAATGCCATCGAGGGCGTCTGTTTTCTGTTATAGTTAGGAGGAATCATTAGCCTTCCAATTTACCAACAAGATAATCTCCCCTTAACATGTAGTACTTTAATAGGAATGAGTCTATTCAGGAACTGCTAAGGACTGGGCCAACAGGTCTTTTGAAGTTTCCTTAATTCTCATGTTTACATTTTGAAGTTCAGTATGTAAGAAATAAAAGTAACGACGGTTTTCGTCGATTGGCCGAAATTGTTTGGGAAAATAATCTATTTCGTCTGCTAGTGTGGGTTTTACTTCTATGAAAACATTGTGATCAAGACACAATACACATGGCTGAATAGTTACTTTAATTTTATAGATATACTGTAATTGCACATCACAATACAACCACATGTAACAGTCCAACTTATTTGAATGAAAGTCTAGAAACCATCGACAATTGTTGGGTTCATGGATTGACTGTGGTAGATAAATATAGGTTCTGGTACCAAAATTGACCTGTATCCATTTATTAGTCAGGAGGAGAGACTCGTGTCTGTTTAGTGGGTTAAGAGAGCACGACCTAGGCACCATTTGAAGGGGTTAAAGGGTGAGGAAGAGCCGAAGAGGGTGGGTAATGGAATCATTGTAAGACTGAGAAGGGTGTGTGGTGGGCTGACACAGATTTCACTATAGGTCGCAGGAAGGGCGCGGAAAATGGGGAAGTCGGAGGGGAGAATGGGGAAGTGGGTGGGAGGAAGTGATGGAGGGGGCAGTGGTTAAGTCGGAGGGGAGAATGGGGAAGTGGGTGGAAGGAAATTAGGGAGGAGGGGGGGAGGGGGAAGTAGGAGGAAGGGATGGAGTGTTGGAAGTAGTGGAGTGTTAAGGAGGGAAGGAGGAAGTTATGGATGTGTGTGTGTGTATGGGGGGGGGTAACAAATACAGGTACTGAATTAAATTAATGTGGGAGGGAAATGGTGTATAAAACTCAGGCACGTCTTATTCTGCTGGAGGGATGGAAAGGAAAGTAAATGCAAAGAGGGAAAGAAAATAAACAGAGATGAAGGAAAGAAGGGTAGGTTAGGTGGAGTGAATGTGTGGGTAAGTTATATAGTATAGGTGGAGTGAATGTCTGGGAAAGCAAATGTGGGTGTGGTGGTGAGAGAGGAAATGGTTTGCTTGGATCGGGAAAGGAATGATGGTGGTGGTAGTGAGTCAGACACTGAGGGAGTGGTCGGTTTGTATTTTGGGGTCAGAGAGTGTTTGGGAATGATGATGATAAGGTTAGTTTTGGTAATGTTAACCTAATGGATGAGGGGAGTTGCAGAATATGGTACTATAAGTAGATTGGTAAAGGGGGTCATTCACTTTTGTTACATTGGAGTGCTTTGATTCCTCCAAAGTATGCCAGGAAACAGGACCAGATGTACAAAAATAATAGTGTTCTGTTGCTTGGAATAGTTTTGAGGAATCATTTGCTCCAGATTTACCTACATTGTACTTACCCCTTAACTCTCTCTTTCATCTTGACTGTATATATTTGGTTCTCTCTTTTTTTTTTTTCACCCAGACTGAATATATTTTGTTGATTTGTTAGGTCCCTTTCACTCTTCACAATCCCTTGAATAAAATGTTCTGTTCTAATGGTCCACACTGCTGGTTCTTTATATGTGGTCAAACTGTAGCAAAATGTCTGGTGTTTGATCTTATGCTGCTGAATCTGTGAATCAAAGGCTGAATCTTCTTCATAATATAGAAGATTTTATACAAACACTTTCCTGATGGTGTTAATTAATTAATTACTTTGTTTAGAAATTCATATACATTATATTTGTTTTACTTTACATATACAGTACAGTAGTGTAAATATTTGTGTGTAACCGTGTCCTTTTCTCTTGGCAGGGTGACGGCCAACCCAGCTTCTGTACACTACCCAGACAGAAGAGAGAAGTGACGTTTCAGATCCGAACTGTGATCTTTGAGAAGGGTCCCGGTCATCGGTCCCTTGGCTTCAGTATTGTTGGGGGCACAGACTCCCCTAAGGGCTCCATGGGTATCTTTGTGAAGACGGTATTCCCACAAGGCCAGGCTGCATCCACCGGCGCCCTACAAGAAGGTCAGTTGTTGCTGTGATGGGTTTGCTTGTGCTGTGTTTGGGGTTTGAAAATAAAAAGTAATGAACTGGGTGATAATATTTTATTACTGGTAGTTAGTTTATCTCTATTATGCACTATTGTATATCCTGTATCATATTGTTATTATTGATAATTTCCTCTGGACTTGTTCTATATGTTTATACAATCATAGCCTTAACCTACCCAAATTAAATTACCTTGAAAATTAATTAAATTTCTGCTTATGTACACCATCCTAATATATCCTTTTTTATTTGTAGGTGACGAGATTTTGGCCATCAATGGGAAGCCTCTCCATGGCAGTTCCCACCGTGAGGCTATACTGGCATTCAAGGAGATCAGGCAAGGCAAGGTGGTGCTACACATTGGTCGCCGACGCAAGAAAAAGGTCACCACTGCTCAGTGAAGTGCCTTTGCTGCACAATATGGGGCCTTATCATCCCATAGACAATCTTCCGGTTATCCTGTGTTCAACCTTAGTGCCTGGTTATGATCTGTCTCAGTTTAGGATATCTTGTTAAGGTCTGTGTATGTTTATCAGTCACCCCAAATCCCTGATATTGGTATATAGGGACCAATTTAACCAAATTGTTTTAATCATATCCCAGGGACTACAAATTGAATTATTGGGCCAGAGTGTCTCAGTGAGATTGTGTTTTTGGCTCAGTTTTCAGGAAAACTAACTGTTACGATTGGTTTGTTTTGTACTTCACTGTTGAGAATCATGCAAAGATGTGCAATTCCTGACCTTGCATAAGGATTTTAATTTATAAACATTTGAAATGCAGGTGGTGTGAATTGGATGCTGCTGATTTCTCCAAGCTATTCCATGAAACAGTTTGGAGGATTAGTGGTCTGTTATTCAGTGACACTATTACAGGTTCCATAAGTGCCTTGCATGTTCCCTGCAGAAACAAGAAAATGACAGAAGTTAGAGTAAACCTATTCTGTCATGTAGTTTTGTCCTTAATTATTAAAGCTCAAGCCTTGCATAGCTTAAGAGAGCAAATTATTGAAGCCAAAGAACTAAAAGTGGAAATGGGTCTGAGATCTGTGTGACCTTAGATGTGGGTAGCTTAATTGAACAGATATAAGGTTGTATGATTAGACATAAGTAGTGGTCTGGTGTGAAGTGGAAAACATGGAATCTCTTGGTAGCTACTAGTATTTGATTCCTATTCTTTACACACTTCTTTCATTATATCAATACAGTACACTGCTGTCACACAATTTAATATCCAAACTTCTTCATACAGTAGTTTAATATCTTCACTTCAACTGTTTCATGTTTCAATAACCATAAATTTATATCACCTGATGGCTCAGTTTTGAGACTTGTTACAGGTATGCTACAAATTCATCCATCAATATCTTAAATTAATGGTGACGAGTTTCTCAGTGCTTACCAAATTGTTAATGCATAGCTTGAAAAATTGCCCCCAGGAGAAGAGATGAAGAGCTGTGGGACACAAACCATTGATTGATACCAGTGCCTACATTTATAGTTCAGTTCTTCCCAGTTTAGGTTAATATAAATTTGACAAGAACTGACTTTATACAAAATGATAGTATTTACTGTAAAGGTAGATTATATTTCTGATATGTTCCAGAGTTGATTAAAAACTTCTAGGTCACAGTCTTCTTGTAGATTAGTGCTTTGAAAAACAATTCACTTTCAGATCTGAAAGTATTTTTATATAATTTTTCTGACAGTTATATAGAATCTGATGAAAACAATGGTACTGTAGTTGGAAACAATTTTATTGTATATCCATTTCTATTTTGTGACATTTTCGAGAATTGATGAACCCTTCTGTAATAACTACTGTAGTTAATGACCATTCAGCCTTTTTGGTTGAAGGAAGAATACATGTAATAATATGTACAGTACATGACTTCCCTCTCTGGGTTAACATGATGTATGACTGTGCTTTTGGTGAATGTGTTCATTTTGTATCCTGTGTGTTAGGATTAAAATTATGTAGTAGGTGCTGATGTATAAAATATTATGTAGTCATGTATTTTTGACTCCATGCTTGTCCAGTATAAATATTGCATCTGATAATTATATGTTTTACATGAATTATTGATGTACCAACTCAAAGCACCAGTTTTTTTGGATCAGTGTGATGTTGTAAATGAACGAGGCATTATCCAATTCAATGTACAATACAACATAGACATTCTTGACAGTCTTCATATGCTATGATTTTATAATTGAAGGAGGAACTATTGATTCCTCTAAGTTGTCCCTAGAAACACAATGCCTAGTTTGGTGTTTTGTGGCACAGTGTCAAAGCTTCTAATATGCCAACAAAATCTTAGACCCATAAGCCAACATCCTGGAGTCTTTTAATAGTTTTGTGGTGTCTCAAGTTTTTTGGAATTTAACAATACTGTACTGCTATTGTGTCTAATCTTATTACACTATATTGTATTATACATCAATATGTAGGTTTATCTTCTTTGGAATTATATGCTTTGTGTCTTGTATTTATATTATGTTAATTTTGTGCATAATTCCATTATGGTTCATGTTCTTATACATTTATGTATATATACTTCTTATTTCTGTTCTTACTCCATCCATGCCCAGTGCTTTGTCACAGTTGGTACCAATTATTCTCAGAGATTGATATACCACAACATTACTTCCCTAACAGAACTAAAATATATTTGAATCCCCACCTCAGAGATATTGAAATGCTTTGCTTAAGGTGGGATTGGATTCCACCTAAAGGAGTCTTATAATATTACTAAACATTTTGGGATACTGTACCTGTTTTAATGGGTAGCATTTTTACACAGTCTTCTTACATTTAGTTTGTGTAATTTGGCCAGAATAATATTAAAGTTGTGGTTCACTGTATCAAGCCAAATGTTGAAGGGAGAATGTACCTGTAAATGCAGTGCTATAAAGTTATCCATCAATAACATATTTTCTCATGGGTGTGGTGACTGCATCTCTTTCAATGTAATGTTTAACACCTCATTTATACCATTGAATAACAAGATAATTATATAGTATGGTAACATCACACATTATTACCAAACAATTAACAACTGTTATTGATGTCATTTGTCCTGATAACTTACCTGATTTTTTGTTGTGGTATATTTTCTTTTGAGTAAACATGTAAATAAGTAATTATTACCCCCCTTGTCCATTATTGTACAGAGCTACACATGTACTTATAAGAAGCCATTTCACAGCTGGCATTCTCAGCTTTATTCCTAGTCGAGAGATCTGAAGTGTGTCTCCCAAAGCCTATCTTATTTTTCATTTGTTCTTTGTTTTAAAGGAACAGTTTTGTGTGTATGTATATATGTGTTTATGATACTGTATATGTACAGTACAGTTGGCAACAAAAATTCTTACACAGGCTATAATGATGGGAAGAGAGGTCATTATTCTGGAAGTACTGCAATGAATGGTCTACCAAGTGACTGTGATTAGCAAAACAACAAACCTAATAATAATGTTGTATTGCAGTTACGTAGTCTTACATTTTCTATATGTTGTAAAACCGTGGAAAGCAACAGTGTGTGTATGAATTCTTGTGACCAATAGTACAAGTATAACATGATTTAATTGAAGTCATCCCTTGCCAAACATTTTCATTTTCTTTAATTTTGTATTACTGTATCATACTGTACCCACCCTTTGTGATATATAGATGTAATGCAGTTTCTATAATTATGATTAAATATGAATATAAATATAAATTTGTTTATTTTGTCCTTGTATTTTTAACACTAATACATAATTGTGCTTGGAGTTTTGGTATTTTGCTGGTATTTAATCAAGGGAGTATTACCGTGTTTAGTTAATCTGGAGATTTATGGATTCCTCCATACTATTTCAAGTAACAGCCCATCAGTATTTTTGTTTATCTGGCATTGTTTCCTGGCATACTTTATTTAGAATTGGAGGAATCAAAGCGTTCAAACGTACAGTACTGTACAAAAAAATAAAATAAAATCTGCAAGTGAGAGGAAATGGTACAGTCACGAGCACTAATAAGTATGAAGGTGTGCCTCGAATACCTAGAGTCAGTAAATAAATGCATGGAATAAGATCATTGGAAATACAGTACTTCGTTGGTGAGTTAGTGGACTGTTCAAAGCTTCAACCAAAGCTTATTAGTACTCCTGATTGTACAGAGGAAAAAAAAAAAACACGCAAAAACGTAGTAAGTCATTGAATAATAAAGTACTTTATAATAATTATTAGAAAGTACAGTACAGTATCGAAATACTTTCTGGCAGGTATCCAAATTTTACACATTAGAGGCTGTATCTATCATAATAAAATATTGAACTAATTTAAATCAAGGATACTGAAACCTCATATTATATTACCAGCAATAAAATATGTAGATAAATGAATATACTTTATGTGTGTGGGGCCGCGTGGTGGGGCCATGTTCAGTGTTGTCAGGTGCAGCGAAATGTCTGTTTTTTGTGTGTGTTTTTTTAAGTCCACACAGGGAAATTACATAAATATTAATCAAGAATAACCAGGGAAATTTCCACCAGACCAAATGCCAAAACAACCTTCAATATTCAACAGTAAACAGGGAATTATGGAGACAAAGGGTGAAATACTAAAGATGAAGTTAGAACAATTTCGTCACTTAGACTTCGCTGTGCTGGCAACATTGCAGGTGTGTTCAACTTCACTGTGTTGACATTGTGAGTGTGTGTGTGACGTGTGGATATTGTAATTGGAGTATCGGCATTATTAGTTTATTACACTACCTAGGACAGTTTTGTGAACATGGTGTGGGTAGCTAAGGTCCTCCAGATTACCAAGACAATCACCAAATGGTCTTCATGTTATCTTGGGGCGCTATATGACCTCACTTGTTGCGGCATTGGTAAGTAATGCAATTCAAGCTTAATTAAGGAACCCTGTGATTGATGTACTGTAGTTAGCCAGAAAATTGGACATAAACGAGTCCTTCAAATATTACCACGAAACATACACATTTATAGGGGAAAAAACTCTTTATTTTTGTTTCATGGTCTAGTCAGGAGGAATCACAAGTCTCCAATTTTCATACATGATCACAGGAGGAATGACTGTATAAGTATACATAGGGCTTCTCGTTGAACTACAGTATTATTATTATTATTATTATTAGGAAGAATAGACTAGCATAAAGACTCAAGTAAACCTTTCATACCATGACAGGAAACTCCAGTAGCCTGTAATTATACCCTGACCAAATTAGGTGTGATTACTGTACTATAGGGTTGCTTGAGAACAAATACGAGAGTTATCCATAGTGTTGGTGAAGTTCTTGTTGTCAATGGTACTATAGAAAATGTGTAGATGTGACCACCAACTCGCATAACATTTCTTCTTGTCATTTTTTTGTTTTGATATCATTGTTATCATTGTTTTCGTTCATAATATTACCGCAATTGTTTTTCTTTATTTACTTTTATTAATTTCCCACCATGTACCTATATGATTAGCGTCAGTATAGGAGTAAGCTGTCCGTATTCTAATTTGTAGCATAGTTTGGTTGGAATAGAAGCTCTCCAAAACACTCACAGCAGCAGACAACTCCATAAGGTATCATGCATCTACTGCTGAACGCATGATTAGACAGTCAGTCATACACACAGTCATACATATACAGACACACTAGTTGGTGAATGAGATAATCGCAGAGTAAACAGTTACTTAAACACTTCACAACAAGAACCAGTATAGGCTCTTCACTTGAGCACACACACACACACACACACACACACACACACTCTCTCTCGATTACAGACTCCAAACACACTAACAGGCAAAACCACACAAGACAATCATGCAAGCAAACATTCACTCGGGCGAGAATAACATACAAGCTTATCAGTTGCATGTGATTGAATGGGGTTAGAATAGCGGAATAGTTATATAGGATACTAATATTGGCTAACGTATTAATCAAGGTACTTTGAGTGTACAGTCTCGAGCAGAAATAAGTATACAGCTTTGGTTGAAGTTTTGAACAGTCCAATAATTTACCAAGGAACTAATTCCAATGGAGATCTTATTGTGCATACTTAAGGGGATAATTCACTTTTGTTACATTGGAGTGCCTTGATTCCTCTAAAGTATGCCAGGAAACAGAACCAGATGAACAAAAATAATGGTGTTCTGTTGCGTGGAGTAGTCTGGAGGAATCACTTACTCCATATTTACCAATACTGTACTTCCCCCTTAATACTGCTCGTGCCTGTAAATCGTTCAAGATGTGTATGTACTGTTAGACAAAAACTTATAATAGCCTACTCCAGTCTGCAGTACAACACAAAAATTCGATCACAGAAATTATAACCAGATGCATGTTTCACCTTCCACCAAAACATGTGGGGCTAATTCCATAACTTATAGACCCAAACACAGGGGTAAAATGAGACACCCATGCAATTCATTTTAGAGTGTGTGGGAATAAGGGGACAGGCTTGTTTTTTTGTTTTTTTTGGGGGGGTGCGGGAATAGGGGGACAGGCTTTCTACCCCACCCCAAGCCTATTCCCGCATCCCCCCAAGCCTGTCCCCTACTCCCACACCCTCTTAATTAACCCTACTATCATGATGCCGTTTTTCATAGACTGGTTGGTGGTGAGTGTTGCTGACTACGATGTTGTAAAACCAGCCTAGTCATTGGTTCTATAGGGGAAATTGTTGTTGTAGGTGAACTCTGCTCTCCATACACCTTATAAATATTATATAAATCTTAAGGTCTTGTTCTTAACTTGTTGACTCAGTAGCCTATACGTATGTGGGGCATTGGAGACCCTGGTAGTAGTATTGTAGAAGGTTTGTTTACTGTCCATCCATCCATCCATCTTCTGTTGCCATGTGTTATGTGTGTGTATATATGGTAAGGGGAGAAAGTAGGGAACCACCTTTCTTACCTTAATTGATCCTCAGAATCTTCGCATCGTCATGTGAAATTTTGAAACCATACGCAAGTTATTTCTGGTAGAAGAGTGAGTCACTTTATATGTATTGTTATGATTTTCCATCGTTAATTCTGCCGTTATACTCTCTCTCTCTCTCTCTCTCTCTCTCTCTCTCTCTCTCTCTCTCTCTCTCTCTCTCTCTCTCTCTCTCTCTCTCTCTCTCTCTCTCTCTCTCTCTCTCTCTCTCGTTGACCTAACTGTTCACACGTGGAAGTCTTGTGGAAAGTGTAAACACGCAGATTCAGGTCGGGCGAAATTGGCATTCGTGTTCCCGGGAAAAAAAATGCAACTGCTTATATTCATGCCGACTTGGTGGTTACATAGGGGTGGAGGGATGAACTGTTGACATAAGATAAAATACCTATGTGTGTGTGTGAGAGAGAGAGAGAGAGAGAGAGAGAGAGAGAGAGAGAGAGAGAGAGAGAGAGTATATTGGCAATTCAAGTCAGACGAAACAGGAAGGTGACAGGAAGAAAGGGCAGCAAAAATTATCGGGAAAAATACACGGTTGAAACGGGAAGCGAATGAAGGGAAGGAGGAATGAGGAAGAACAATAACAGAGAGAGAGAGAGAGAGAGAGAGAGAGAGAGAGAGAGAGAGAGAGAGAGAGAGAGAGAGAGAGAGAGATTGTGTAACGTTGCATATAACCTACTGGGATAATCTGGTGTGTAACGTAACCTTATAACTTGATTGGGACGTGTATAATATATAGGGTATATAGTGGAAGGTTCGGGTATTGTTTTCTGGTGAGTGTGTGTGTGTGTGTGTGTGTGGTAGTGGAAGTTTCGGATAATATTGCTTTCTGGTGTGTGTGTGTGTGTGTGTAGGGTAGTGCAAGGTTCGGGTATTGCTTTGTGGTGTGTGTGTGTGTGTGTGTATGTGTGTGTGTGTGTGTGTGTGTTGGGTAGTGGAAGGTTTGGATATTAAATTCTGGTGTGTGTGTGTGTGTGTGTTTTATAGTAGCCAGCAGGTGTTTACTCTCTCTGCATGAAGTATATCAGGTGTGTGTCTGTTTATTTTATATATAGTCTTAAATTATTTCCCCTCCAATGTTAATACAATTTGTTACTCAGCAAAAATTTAGACGGGGAAGTAAAATATGAATAAATAGTGTGACAGAAGTAAATAGTGCGGAAAGACAGGGGTCGGGAGGAGAGGAAGGGAAGGAAGGAGACAGGAGCAGGGGCAGGGGCAGGGGCAGGGTGGTAAGGCAGAAACTGAGAATGGTAGGAGGCAAAGAAGGGTTATGGATGAAATGATAAAATGGAAAGAGAGAAGGAAGGAGGGGCAAGTACAGAGAAGGTTAAGGATTGAGTTATGAGGGGATGGTGGGAGAGAAGGTAGAGAGATATATTTAAGTATTATTTATTAAAAGGAAGGACTAGACTAAGAGTTAAGAAGTACTGTTCAATGTTGTCAAGAAAATCCCTATAACAAAAGATCCTTTGGCCCGTGACGAGGTTATCTGTACTACACATCTGTACTACGTGTTTTGGGAGAGGACCTAATACCAAAAGGAAGGAGAGAAACAGAGGAGGTAGGAAAGATAGATTAGCCTGGGAGTGAGAAGGAAACGGGAAGGAATGCCTTGGATAAAATCTCTCTCTTTATATATATATGATAGATAGATAGATGTATTGATATAGTTGTGTGTGTGTGTGTGTGTGTAGAAGGTACAAGAGAGGGAGGCACAACATATATGAAAAGGGAACAACAGAAGTGGGAAGGAATGGTGAGCGAAGAAGTAAACATTGCAGAAAGAGAAACAAGAGTTGAAAATTTAGACGACAGAGAAGGATAGGACATAGAAACTGAAAGATAAGGTAAGAAATGAAGACCATGGAAAGTGACTACATGTGTAAATGAGTAATATAAAACAGAGAGTAGAGTACAGTACAGGAAAGGTAGGAAGGAAGGGAAGGGAAGGAAACAAGGAGGGAAGGAAGGAAGGAAGGAAGGAAGGGAGGGAGGGAAGGGAAGGAAACAAGGAAGGAAGGAAGGGTAGGAAGGAAGGGAGGGAGGGAAATTTCTCCTTCCTCTCCCGCGAGCTGAGAGAGAGAGAGAGAGAAGAAAGAGTTTATGAATTGAAGCTTGGCCAGTCAGTCACTCCCCGACCACCACTCGTGAAACAATGGTGTTCTTCTCTCCATCCCTCATTCTCTTTTTCCAGGTGGGTGACAGAGGTGTTGTTCATGATGGTGATGGTAATGCATGGTGCTATACATTATTATGGTGATGGATGCATTGTGGTTATAGTGATATTTATTTATTTTTACTTTGTTTATTTTATTTATTTTTATTTATTTATTTATTTTTATTACACCGCCCCGAAGGGAAAGGTGTATTATTTTCGGTGCCGGATATTTATTTATATGTTCGTGTGTTTGTTTATGGTCTAGCGTCCACAGGTTTAGCCGTATGGTGTTCATTTTTTTTCTATTGATAGATATTCATCACAAAAGAAAATGATTAACCTTTGGGCAAAATCGGTCGAAGGTCAAGGTCACAAAAAATAAAGATAGCAAAGGGAGAGTGGTCGCTGGCATCTTTAAGGGGCGGTGTTGCCATCGATTGATGTCTTCTTTATTTTATTTATCCATTTTCACTTTGCAGACAGTGGTGGTGGTGGGCACGAACAAGATACCTTCATGGTGAGTAGTCTAAGTGAGTCTTCTTATTCATTCATTCATCCATTCATTCACCCAACAATGCTAAGTATAGTTCATTATAAGTATAGTTTATTATAAGGGAGGAGGTTCTTTTCTAGGTGAATTAGAAGGCTGCTACTGATTCCTCCTAACTATATATGCCAGAAAACAGACGCCCCTCAATTGGGTATCTGTTGTTTCGTGGTATAGTTTAGGAGGAATCAGAGACCCTCCAATTCACTAACAATTAACAGTACCTCCCCTTAAGGCTATGTCATTTTATCTTTCATATTTATTGCCTCATGTGTTGGATCTCAAGATTAATACTTATATATATTTTTTATAATTCACCTGATTTAGTATAATTATATATATAAAAACCTATCTGGAATGTTTTCAAGTACATTGTATACAGGAGTTAAAGACCCTGTGATCGTGTATGGGAATTAGAGGCTTCTGATTCCTCCTGTCTACGCCATGAAACATTAGCTCCTTCAATGTATACGTAGGTGGTGGGTGTTTCGTGGCAATGTTTGAAGGACTCGCCAACCTCCAATTTTCCGACTACATCACGGGGGTCCCTTACTTAAGCAAACTTTGTCTTATACATAAATTACTGATGTTTCATCCATCCATCCATTCATTCATTACTTTGGATCACTAACTGCTCATTTCATCCATTTTTTGTGTCTTATCCTTGTATCCATCTGTCTTGTCTTTCCTTCACCTCCACTGACAATCTCTCTGTTGGACAGGTTTGAGTGTAAGGAGGCTGGGAAGTTCTCAGTGAGTGGGAGTTGCTGGTGGTATGTGGAGTGTGTAGAGGAAGGTAATGGGGTCCTGTTGGCACCTATCCTCCGCATCTGTCCCCCGGGTACTGCCTTCTCCACAATACTCTCGAGATGCCTGGAGGACGCTCAAGTCAAGGTAACGCTTCAAGTTTTTGTGGATTGTTTGTTTGGTTGGTTGATTGCTGGAGCGAGCCTTTGCCTTAGGCGGCTCGAGGGGGTAAGGCAGGCAGGGCAAGATTGAATAGACCATGTTTATTACAGTATATATTACGGTATAATATCTTACGTTTGTTACTCAGAAAAGGGGATGGTGTACTATTGGTACATTAGAACGTCTCGATTGGAAGGGGAGAGAAGGAGAATAGCGAACACGTGTAGGAAGAATGAGAAGGTTTTCATTATGTTTATTACATTCTCATATCTTATACTTTTGTTATTTAATTAAGGGGATAGTTGGAAGGAAGGGGAGGGAAGGAGAACAGCAAACACATATAGGAAGAAAGATAAGTACGGTTGATTATAGAAATTCTTACACACACAAGCAATATGGAAAGAGGTCATAATTGTGGAAGTACTGCACTGCAATGAATGGCCTACCAAATGATTCGGTGATTACAAAACAACAAACTAACACAAACAAAGTAAAATTATTATATTGCAGTTACGTAATATTCCATTTAAATATACGTGTTGTGAACCGTCGAAAACAACAACCTGTATACGAATTTTTGTGACCAATTGTACACAACCTTACCTGGGTCTCGATCCATTATTTATTGATGTATTTTATCTATGAGGTATGTAGAAAGTGACCAATAGCAATGTATATATGATTATTATTATTGTTGTTGTTTTGTAGGCTGCAAATGACAATAATATATTTAACAAAGTGCATCAAAGTTGTAAGTGGGAATTATTATATATAAGTTTGGCCCTTAATCCCAAAGCTTTCTGTCGTGACGTATTGAAAGAAAATGTGACGTAGGGTGAACTAACACAATTTATCAAGCAATACCTTTTCACTATATCACAGTAATAATCTACCACTGCTTTACATGTTGACTTTGAGGGACTCTGTGTTGTAGTTAGAAAATTGGAGATAAATGAGTCCTTCAAATATTGCCACGAAACACTATACCACCTATATAGAAGGAGGTTGTTTCGTGGCAAAGTCAGAAGGAATCATAAGCCTCCAATTTTCATATACGATCACAGGGGCCTTAATTAATAATGACGAAATTGTAAGAGGGGATTGTCTTGTTTGTTGGTGAATTGGAAAATCCCTGATTCCTCCAAACTGTGCCACGAAACAACACATCCACTATTTATACCATTGAGGATGTCTGATTTCTTGGCATAATAATATTCATACGTCCTTCACATTGGTTTCATACCTAATTTAACTCCATCCTATTATTTACTTATTGTTTCTGTAGGTCACACACACACACACATCACCACAAGGATGACTTGGCTTTCCTTTTATTGAACATATGTCAACACACTCTTTTGACCTCATTTTCATGCTATGTTGTTTTTTTCTCTCTCTTTTTTATTCTGTCACTTTCTCTGATGGTACAGTGACGTAGCAGTTGGACTTGTGCTGTCTTTACTTGATCATTACGGTAAATCTCACGTGTCTCCACCACTGGCCATTTGTCTGCTGCCTTATAAAAACACATGACAACCCATTCCTATATAATTTGTGCATGGTTTAGTTTGGGTAGGTTGGATAAGATTCATTGAGAATATTAGATTGTTTTATTCCGTTTTCTTTGTTGTTATTGGATGCGTAGTAACGGAATGAAATGATGTTATGTTGTATTTTTAAAATATGATAATTCCTTGCTTCTCTGGACAGATTATATTATAAAATTATAACAAAAGAATGCTTTAATATACAAGGGGAAAGAACTAATCTAAAACAATAGCCATACATAAATGTACATAAGTGAAACATGTAATTCTCACAAGTACTTGATAGTTAATGATAAATGCTTGGGAGTTACTGTGTTATAGAAGAGGAATTGGTGTTTGGGATCAATGTATGAAAACTCAGGGACGAATTCATGACGATAACAAGACACTGTAGTATAAAGGAGCCATAAACATAACATGATTCCATTACATTAGTTGTCATTGTGTGGTACAGTTGCCTTCAAACATTTCGAGACACTATACCTACTAGACTCTAGCAGGTAGTGTCTCGAAATTTTTGGAGGCAACTGTACCACATGAAGCTTCTTTTTATGTTGCCTTTTGTGAGTACATTGTGTATGAATGTATGTGTGTGTGTGACTACAGGGTTGTAACGTGACAATGGCGAGCCATGGACAGGTGCATGTGCCTGAATTTGACCACGTGTGTTGGGAGCAGCCCAACCAGTATGTGTGTGCCAACTGCAGAACTCTGGTGAACTGTATTGATGGGCAGGCCTTCCCGACAACCTGCCATGATGAGGAATACTGTAATGTAGACAAGGAACACTTTGGTGGTGGTGTCTGTTACTCTGATATTCCTACGCAATGTATGTGTCAGCAAGGAGATGTGTTTAAGCAGGACTACTATGACCCATCAACTTTCTATGTGTGTGATCAAGTCGGTTATAGTCAAATGCATCATTGTCCCACTGGCTACGTCTTTGACAAGAGAGTCAAGGAGTGTCGCAGTAGGTCAGGTTTACCCAGCTGCCAAGAGTCTGGGATGTTTGCCATGGCAGAGGACTGTAGTCGTTACTATGCCTGTATCATCACTACAGAGGGATGGTTACAGCATGAATTCAAGTGTCCGAAAGATAAAGGCACAACACTCTTCTACAATGAGGGTACCGGCACCTGCGACAACCCTTGCCTCTGGCCTGAACCCAACTTTGAGTGTACGGAAGAAGGTCGATTCAGTGATCCATTCGACTGTAATAGCTTCTTTGTATGTACCTGGGACAAGGACGCCTCCATGTACCGTAGATTACGACGGATGTGTCCAGAAGGGTACGAATGGCAGCAGACTGTTGGCTCCGGTACTGGTAGATGTGTAGAGATGGTGAGTCCAATGTGTACTACAGTAACTGCAACTCACTGTGTTATCCCTCAAAGTCTCTGTAACTCACAGTAACCAGCGTCACAGTACTAGCTAGGCTTTGGTTGCCAGTGTTTGGTGTAAGGGTTCAACTGTGATTCATGTTCTCTGGATGCTACTGTATAGGTTCAGATTCAGTGCCTGATTTTTATTACGCTTTTCTTAACATCAACGTCTCGGTTGTGTGTTTTTTAGTGTTTTTCCTATTGTACCTGTTTGGAATCCAGTGTTAGTACAAGTAAGATGCATCCTTCCTGTAATGTTCAGAGCCTGACTGTAAGATATTTTGTCTTAATCAGTACAACAAATTACATACTGTATGAGATAACTGAACCAATATTAGTCTTGTCAGCTGAGTTAATTAAATGACAATATAATATCGAGGTTTGAGGTAGACTTGAGGATAATCTGTGGGCTGCTGTAAGACAACTGTGAGTGCATGTGGTGCCAACAGGATGAGTGTAAAGGTCACAATGAAGGGTGTAGTGTCTGTAGTCGTTCCACTTATAGTAACCAACAGAGAAAAATAAGCAGAGTGACGAGTATAGTAGATTGGCAAGTTTTTACATCATGATTTTCAAGAACATAATAATCGGAGTGGTGAATATTGCTTTTAGGGAAGTATAAAAATCAAAGTTTGACAATATTAATAAGTAACAGATGGTCAGAAAGACTATTTGTCTTATAATGTGTATAATTAACTATTTAGGAGACAATAATCTGCTTGTTATCAGTGAATCCACAAATACAAATACAGTGGAAACTAATTGCCAAGTTTGCGACGCCATTTTGGAGATGTTGAGTAGTCAGTAGTTCTTTATAGTGTCCCTCACCAAGTTTGTATGTTAACGCCTGACTACAGGATGCCTCGAGGTGTTATCTGAAATGATCTGACAGGTGCCACAGCAGAAACTCCAAGGAATAACTGACCCTCAACTACCAAGAGAAAATGTGAAACGAACCAGAAGTTGAGTTTTCTGTTCTTATCCGAATATATTTTGGAATCCCATCTATATAATTATATATATAAAAAATGTGTTCGTGTAATTTTGTATATTATTGAAGATACTATAGGTAAGCCATTTTGACACACTTATTTATGCTTAAGGTGGAAGTGCAGTGTTGGTAAATCTGGAGCAACCAATTCCTCCAAACTACTCCAAGCAACAGAACACCATTATATTGGGTCCCGTTTCCTGCAGGCATACTGTACTTTGGAGGAATCATGGCACTCCAATGTAACCAAAGTGAATTATCCCCCTTAGCTGTATGTGTGTCACCTGTTATTTATGATTCTGGAAGTGTAATAATTGTTATTTATGATTCTGGAAATGTAATTGTTATTTATAATTCTGAAAGTGTAATAGTTATTTATAATTCTGGAAGTGTATTTGTTATTTATGATTCCGGAAGTGTATATGTTATTTATTTATGATTCTGGAAGTGTAATAATAGTTATTTATGATTCTAGAAGTGTTATTGTTATTTATGATTCTAGAAGTGTTATTGTTATTTATGATTCTGGAAGTGTATTTGTTATTTATGATTCTGGAAGTGTATTTGTTATTTATGATTCTGGAAGTGTAATTGTTATTTATTTATGATTCTGGAAGTGTAATTGTTATTTATGATTCTGGAAGTGTAATTGTTATTTATTTATGATTCTGGAAGTGTATTTGTTATTTATGATCAGTGTGTGGTGTGTGATTGTTACTGTGATTGGCATTGTGTGAAATGTATGAAAAATTTCTGCGTGGAAATAATAATGAACACCAATCTTTCTTTATCCTTCGCTTTAGAAAGGAATGACGTGTCTATAATTATTAGCATCACACAGAAAGAAAAATAA
Source organism: Petrolisthes manimaculis (assembly GCA_034508575.1). Taxonomy (NCBI): domain Eukaryota; kingdom Metazoa; phylum Arthropoda; class Malacostraca; order Decapoda; family Porcellanidae; genus Petrolisthes; species Petrolisthes manimaculis. The sequence continues at coordinate 22,712 of JAWZYT010005309.1, forward strand.
ACAAGCAAATAAATAAATGAATAAATAAAACTCCAATTATTAAATGCACATTAAATAAAAAAAATAAAAAATAAAATAACACACACAATATGACGCAGTTAAGAGTGATGATGGTGTACAAGCGAGTAAGGTGTGGTAGGAAAAGAATGTACAATGAGAAAGAGGAAGAATAAGATATAGAAGGAATAAAGGAGGGAAAAGGAAAGAAGAGTAGAAATCAAATAAGTTTAAACATTAATTAAATGAGAAACGTTTGGCTGTGGCATAAAAAGAATTAGAGTAAATACATTAAATCCACCTAGAGAGAGAGAGAGAGAGAGAGAGAGAGAGAGAGAGAGAGAGGCAAGCAGGAGGTAATGAATGGATGAGATGGGGTAAATAGTAGTAATAATAATAATAATAATCGGTACATACATTACAAGTAAGAAAATTGATAAACAAAACGATAGAGAGAGGAAAAAACTAGGAAAGGGAAAGGAAAAAGGAGAAATATATTGATGGAGAGAGAGAGAGAGAGAGAGAGAGAGAGAGAGAGAGAGAGATGTACTGAGGGGAGAGAAAATAAGGGAGTGTGGAGAGAAAATGATGGGTTATGGACAGCCAGTATTGTGAAGGAAGGATGAAGTGAAGGAGAAAAGGTAATTGGAAAAAAGATACAGAATGACATACATGAGTAGAGTAGGAAGGTGGGAGTTGGAGGGGGGGGGGGGGGAGGGGGAAGATTAAAGTAGGAAAAAATGCATGGGGAAGTGGGGGTCGATATTGGTAGGGGGGGGCTGGGGGGCTGAGAAGTAAGGGAAGAGGGGGATAGTAAAGGGAGGAAGGGTGGATAGAGATGGGGAAGGGGGGGGGTAGAGAAAAGGGGGGAGGGGGATAGAAAAGGGAGGAGGGGTGGATAGAGAAGGGGAGGGGGTAGGGGTAGATAGAGAAGGGGAAGGGGTAGGTGGGGGGTAATGAGGGGAGGGGGGTATTGAGGGGATAGGGGAGAAGGATGGGGGGGGGGAGGGACTGCATGACCTTGAGAGAGTGAGGTGTGGGAGGAAAATTAGGAGGTGTTTGCTTAATTCTGACCAACTCCCTTCCCCTCTACCCCCACCAGCCCCTTTTCTCCCTTTTGAACCCCCTCCCTCTCATTACTCCTTCCCTCCCCTCTTCCCTCCCTCATTCTTTTCACTTGTATACCTCCACCACCACTCCTCCCACATTACATCCCCAGTTCCTCTCCCTCATTTTCCTCTTATTCCTCCTTTCCCTCATTTTCCTCTTTCTCATCCTCCTAATTTTCATCCTCTTACTCATCCTCCTTTTCCTCCTTATTTTCCTCCTCCTTTTCCTCTTATTCCTCCTCTTTCTCCTTTTCTTTTTCCTCCTAATCCTCCTTCTCTTCCTCTTTTCCTCTTCGTATTCCTTCTTCTTCTTCTCCTCCTCCTACTCTATCTATTTCTTCCCTTCCTTCTCATTACATACGTTCCATCTCCTCTCTCTCTCTCTCTCTCTCTCTCTCTCTCTCTCTCTCTCTCTCTCTCTCTCTCTCTCTCTCTCTTCCTTATCCCTTATACTTTATTTTATTACCTTTTATTTACCTGACCCGGAACTAGGAACACCCAAACGTAATTCATTTCTCAGGTGTGATATTATATGCTATTTTAAGTATTTTTAGGATTTTAATTAAGGTAGCATTTATTGATTATTTTTATATACTAATGATAAAATGGCATCTATAGAAATTTGAGAGTAATATATATATATATTTTTTTTTTTTTTTTTTCATGGACATTTTCTGATAACACACACACACACACACACACACACACACACACCACAACAATGAGTACAAAGTTTTAATTATTTTTATTGAGTTCGTTTCTTTACCTTCTAAATTAATTACAGTTTTACTCACTTAACCTTATGAATATTACCAAGACTATTTATTATCTATATATATAAATACACTACAGTTAGTTGTTGTTCTAGTATTAATCTCTCTCTCTCTCTCTCTCTCTCTCTCTCTCTCTCTCTCTCTCTCTCTCGATTTCATCAACACCTGGGACAACTTCTTTTTTGATAACTCTTTATTCTCAGATGATGGTGTCCATTTGAACCAGGTGGGATCAGCCCGTTTCGGACGTTTGCTGAACGACGCGGTCATCAACCACCGATCAAAAAACGGGACTACCCAGGTACGTCAAGGTCAGGTAACGTAAAACAAATAAATAGAGTAAACCGAAATAGCTTAAAGGTATTTTACGTAAACGCTCGCAGCATCCATAACAAATTTATAGATTTAGAGGAATTAACTTTCACAGAAAATTATGATATAATCGGCATAACCGAATCGTGGCTAAATACTGAAAGCAGAGATTTCCTAGCAGAGTATAAAATTCCCGGTTACACAATATTTGAAAAAGGACGAACAAATAAAAGGGGAGGCGGAGTTCTATTATATATTAAAGACGATCTTAAACCAATCCTATTATCAAAGCCACATATTGATAACATAGATACACTTTATATACTCATTAGAAATAATTGTGGGGCGAAACTTTTGTTAGCTTTATTATACAGACCCCCAGCTCAACCTGTACAAACCGACCGTGATATCTATGAGCAATTAAACGAAATTATTAACACGCAACATTCCATAATTCTTGGTGACTTTAATTTACCAGTAACAAAGTGGGGAGAACCGTTATCAGCTCATTATGGTCAAGATCTTTACACTAACTTACAAGAGAGCTCCCTTATCCAATTTGTCAACAGCCCAACTCGCGGAAATAATGTTCTTGACCTAGTATTTGCAACAAACGAAGACATGATAGAGAATACTAACGTAGGTGAAGAATTTACCAATAGCGACCACCGCATAATAACTTTCAGTATAAATTTTAACAAAAGCGACATAAAGTACAGCTACGAAAAAATCCCCGATTTTAGAAAAGCCAATTTCAACCAACTCAGAGCGATACTAAAAGAAACCGACTGGAAATGTCTGCGAGACACTATTGACATAAATACACAATGGAACTTTTTCACTAATGCGTACACAAAAGCGGTCAGGGATAGCATACCATTAAAAAACCGACGTTCAGCACAAAATTTAAAGCCCAAGTGGTGGAGTAAAGATATAGCCGACTGTTTACGAGCCAAAAAGAACGCCCATAATAAAGTAAAAATCACAGCCAATAATGACGACCGTGCCAAGTTTACAGACTTACGAAGAAAAGCCAAAAAGTTAATCAAACAGAGTAAAAAGGAAATTGAAAAACATGTTGCAAATCAGAGTAAGACAAACCCGAAAGAGTTCTACAGTTATATTCGACAAAAGAAAGTACTTACGTCAACTATCGGTCCAATTCTTGATGAAAATGGGGACTTTACGACAGATGAAGAGCGAATGAGTAGTATCCTAAATACTTTCTTTGCATCAGTCTTTACTATAGAAAACCCGAACGATATACCAGCTGAAACAACAGTCCAAAATGAAAACACCGAGGTTTTAAATAATATCAGCATAACAGAAAATGACGTAATCAAATGTATTGATAAATTAAATGCAAATAAGTCACCTGGGCCTGACACGATCTCCCCTCGCGTAATAAAGGAAGCTAAAAGCGAAATAGTAAAACCTCTGACTCTGCTATTTAATTATTCTTTACACACTGGAACAATACCTGATGATTGGAAGCTCGCTAACGTAACACCAATATTTAAAAAAGGCAGCAAATCTTTACCTAGTAACTATCGCCCTATCAGCCTAACCTCAGTAGTATGTAAAATGTTAGAGACAATCATACGAGATAAACTTACATATCATTTAGAGGAAAATAACTTACTCAGAGACACTCAACACGGTTTCCGCAATAAACGCTCTTGCCTAACGAATCTATTAGACTTTTTAAATGACATTTTTAACGAATATGATAAGAGTAAAGCAGTAGACATAATTTATCTAGATTTCCAAAAAGCCTTTGACAAAGTTCCCCATAAACGTTTAATAACTAAATTAAAATCTCACAGAATCCAAGGCGACACCGTAAGATGGATAGAGAACTGGCTAAGAAACCGTAAACAACGTGTGGTAATAAATGGCAAATCATCTAATTGGACTGGCGTTACGAGCGGGGTGCCACAAGGGTCAGTTTTAGGCCCAATCCTTTTCCTAGTTTACATAAACGACATAGATGAAGGTCTCTCATGCATAATATCGAAGTTTGCCGATGACACTAAAATTGCAAATACAGTACTCACTAACGCACAAACTAAAGAAATGCAAGATAATCTCGATAAATTGTCGAATTGGGCGAAAACTTGGCAAATGTCCTTCAATGCAGATAAATGTAAAGTACTCCATATCGGACATCGTAACGTAACTGCAAACTACTCGTTAAATGGTAATCAAATTAAAAGCGTGGATCAAGAGACAGACTTAGGGGTCACAATATCAAGTAACCTAAAACCCAGTCAGCAATGTACGGAAGTAATTAAGAAAGCAAATAAAACTATCGGCTTTATTGGCAGAGCATTCGAGTATAAGTCCAAAGACACAATCCTCACTTTGTATAATTCCTTGGTCCGTCCCCTTATGGAATATTGTGTCCAAGCCTGGTGCCCGTACTACCAGAAAGATATAGTAAAATTGGAACGAGTCCAACGTAGAGTTACTAAAATGATACCATGTCTACGAAACAAAACGTATGAAGAGCGGCTAAATGAATTGAATCTATTCCCATTAGCACAACGTAGATTGAGAGGCGACTTAATCCAGGTATTCAAAATAATCAAAGGCATAGACAATATGGACTGCAACAAATATTTCAATATCGATCAATCAAACTACACGAGAGGTAATGGCTGTAAAATCATAGGTAAATCTTTTAACTCGCACGAATCCAAGAATTTCTTTTTTAACCGAGTCGTCAACTTATCGAATGGGCTTCCCCGTAACGTAATAGAATGTAACACAGTAGATAGCTTCAAACGTTGCCTTGATAAACACCTTGCATCTAATCCCCGACTTTCGATGTTTACTAATGAATAATTTTTTGCCCATCATAGGTGGCAAGTTATCCAAATTTCAACTACTTTCTATCTTTCCTATAAAATTTCCTTGTGGAGTTTTCTCTTACCAACTCCACAAGGTTCTGACTCCTAACTTTATTTCCAGTACGGCTCAGGCCGGAGGGATTGGAGGGTGGGGAGAGAGCCTTCTACTTTGCTATTCTTACCTACGACTATCACTGGGGAGATATTCATTCTCTACCAGTAACCTTCTAATCAGATCACCCCGTGTGGACCGTAAGGTCTGTTGTGGTCTGTGATTCTATGTAACTCTATGTAACTCTCTCTCTCTCTCTCTCTCTCTCTCTCTCTCTCTCTCTCTCTCTCTCTCTCTCTCTCTCTCTGTTTGTCTTCGTATTTCTTTCTCTTTCTCTCTCTTCGTATTTCTCTCTCTCTCTCTTTTCTTTACCGTGTGTTGCCCCATATAAGGTAATGTATACACCTTTAAGCACCCCTTCCTCCTCCCCCCTTTGCTTCACCCCCCCCCCCCCCTCTTAAAGAATATCCTGGACAACACCCTGTTTCACCTCTCACTCCTCTCACTCCCTCTTCCTTCCCTCTCACTCCTCTCCTTCCCTCTCATTCCTTTTCTTCCTCTTCACTTCTCTCCTTCCCTCTCACTCCTATCCTCCCTCTCACCCCTCTTCCTTCCCTCTCACTTCTCTCATCCCTTTTCCTTCCCTCTCACTCCTCTTCCTTCCTTCCCTCTCACTCCTGTCCTCCTCTCTTCCTTCCCTCTCACTCCTCTCCTCCTCCCTTCCTTCTTCTCTCCACCACCACTCCTCTCCTCCTCCTCCTCTTCTCCTCCATCTCCACCACCTGTTGTTGGTGTAAATACTGGCCTAGGCTACACCCTGATTGACACTCAACCTCTCCCTCTTCAGTTTTTTTATTCAGCCACGCCTAAAGCAATTCTCTTGCCTTCATCACTGCCTCCCCATTCTCTCTCTCTCTCTCTCTCTCTCTCTCTCTCTCTGTGTGTGCGTGTGTGTGTGTGAGTGTTTTTCTTTCTCCGTATCTCCCCCCCCCCTCTCTCTCTCTCTCTTTCTTTGTGTGTATATTTATGTGTGTGTCTTTCGTCATATTCTCTCTATCTCTCTCATATATATATTTTCACCTGTTAAGACGTTTTCTCTTGGCTATATTCGGTCTGGGGGTCTTGCAGTGAGAAATGAAATGATATGGTTTTGAATACTAATTGTTATAACTTTTTTTTTTTTTTTTTTTTTTTTTGTCAAGAAGGGGCCAACGAAAAACAAATTTATCACACTACTGATCCTTATTTTTTTTTTTTTTTTTTTTTTTTAAGGAGAAACTGGGGTACTTTGTCGTGTGTGAAACCTTGCTGTTCTATAGGGTACTTAAACCTCTATCTTCACTGTACCCTTGTAACCGCATTAATTATGATATAACAACAAACTCGATCTACTCACAGGCACCTACTGTAAACCACATAGGAAAGTGAAAATGAAATAAAAATATAGAGTATAATTATAGTATTGCATAGTGATATTACAGACGTCAGTGGGTCAGGTTAAGGTGAATTAAGTTATCTATGTTGGTGAATTGAAAGGTCTCTGATTCCTCCAAAATATGCCACGAAACAACAAATCCCCTATTATTAGTACCAGTAAGGGTGTCTGTTGTTTCCTGACATAAATAGTTTGGAGGAATCGACGACCTTCCAATGTACCTTAAGGGGGTGTGGGAATAGGGGGACAAGCTTGGGGGGGGGGTTTGGGGGGTGCAGGAGTAGGGGGACAGGCTTGAGGAGGGGTTTGGGGGGTTAAGGGAGTGCGGTCATAGTGGGACAGACTTTCTACTCACTCCAAGCCTGTCCCCCTATTCCCGCACCCCCCCAGTCCCCCTCCAAGCCTGCCCCCTACTCCCACACCCCCTTAAGGGACCCCGTGATGTATATGTAAGACCATTGGAGGTTAGTGAGTCCTTCAAGCTTTACCAGAAAACACCATCTATAGTGAAGGAGTTTGTGTCATGGCATAGTCAGGAGTAATCAGAACCAACCAAGCCTAAAACGGGACCACCTAGCCCTTTTTTATTTCTCCCTTTTTTTTATTTCTCCTTTTTTTATTTCTCCCTTTTTTTTATTTCTCCTCTTTTATTTCTCCCTTGTTTATTTCTCCCTTGTTTATTTCTCCCTTGTTTATTTATCCTTTGTTTATTTATCCTTTTTTATTTCTCCTTTTTTTTATTTCTCCTTTTTTATTTCTCCCTTTTTTATTTCTCCTTTTTTTATTTCTCCTTTTTTATTTCTCCTTTTTTTATTTCTCCCTTTTTTATTTCTCCCTTTTTTATTTCTCCCTTTTTTATTTCTCCCTTTTTTATTTCTACTTTATTTTATTCCTCTCTTTTTTATTTCTCCCTTGTTTATTTCTCCCTTTTTCATTTCTCCATTTTTTATTTCCATTTTTTATTTCTCCCTTTTTCATTTCTCCCTTTTTCATTTCTCCCTTTTTTATTTCTCCCTTTTTTATTTCTCCCTTTTTTATTTCTCCCTTTTTCATTTCTCCCTTTTTCATTTCTCCCTTTTTCATTTCTCCCTTTTTTATTTCTCCCTTTTTTATTTCTCCATTTTTTATTTCTCCTTTTATTTATCCTTTTTTCATTTCTCCATTTTTTATTTCCATTTTTTATTTCTCCCTTTTTCATTTCTCCCTTTTTCATTTCTCCCTTTTTCATTTCTCCCTGTTTTATTTCTCCATTTTTTATTTCTCCCTTTTTTATTTCTCCCTTTTTTATTTCTCCTTTTATTTATCCTTTTTTTATTTCTCCTTTTTTTATTTCTCCCTTGTTTATTTCTCCCTTTTTTATTTCTCCCTTTTTTATTTCTCCCTTTATTAATTCTCTCTTTTTTATTTCTCTTTTTTATTTCTCCCTTTTTTAATTCTCCCTTTTTTAATTCTCCTTTTTTTTTCTCCTCTTTTATTTCTCCCTTTTTTTATTTCTCCCTTTTTTAATTCTCCCTTTTTTATTTCTCCCTTTTTTAATTCTCCCTTTTTTATTTCTCCCTTGTTTATTTCTCCTTTTTTATTCTCCCTTTTTTATTTCTCCCTTTTTTATTTCTCCCTTTTTTATTTCTCCCTTTTTCATTTCTTCCTTTTTTTATTTCTCCTTTTTTAAAATCACCATTTTTTTATTTCTCCCTTTTTAAAATCACCATTATTTTATTTCTCCCTTTTTTATTTCTCCCTTTTTAAAATCACCATTTTTTTATTTCTCCCTTTTTTATTTCTCCTTTTTTTTTATTTCTCCCTTTTTTATTTCTCTGTTTGACCTGAGAATGAGAGAGTGCATAGATGTGTCTGGCTGATTGGTTGTTTGGTTGGCTGGTTGGTTGGTTGGCTGACTGGTTGGCTGGTTGGTTGGTTGGTTGGCTGGTTGGTTAGTTGGCGTGATGACCGAAGAAAAAGAAGAAGGTATATATATTGGGGTCCACATTTGGAGGGCCTCACACCTTGACTTTCACTGCTCCGGGGGATGACATGATGGTGGTAGTGGTGTTGGTGATGATGGTATTGGTGGTGGTGGTGTTGGTGATGGTGGTGGTGTTGGTGTTGGTGGTGGTGGTATGATTGGTGGTCTCGCGAGTTTCAGGCTAATGTGTATAAGTTCAGTTTGTTGTGTATAAGGTGTGATGTATATAAGGGTCAGTTTGATGTGTATAAGGTTCAATTTCGTGTATAAAAGGTGTAGTTAATATAAAGTTTGATGTGTATAAGGTTTGATGTGTATAAAGTTTTATGTGTATAAGCTTTGATGTGTATAAGGTTTGATATCAATGTATGAGTATTTATATTAGTGTATGAGTTTTGATATTAGTGTATGATGACCAGTTTTGTATAATTATAGAGTCTTTGAAATTCCTTTGTATCATATCACCTTTACGACACTCAAGCTGAAAGTCGTAGATATGATGTGTATGTTTTGTATGATTTAGTAAAGGGACCCTGTGTTGTATGTTTTGTGTTGTAGTCAGAAAATTGGAGGTATGTGAGTCCCTGTAAATATTGCCACGAAACACACACATACCCATGATTATAGAAGGAGCTTGTTTCGTGGCATAGTCAGGAGGAATCAGAAGCCTCCAATTTTCATACACGATCACAGGGGCATTAACAATATAAACACATGTTAAAATAGTCATATATTCTTTGCAGTACTGTTATTATTACTTCTTCTATTACAATATGAGAAAAAAATACATGCACTTTGTACTTATCTAACTGTAAAAAAAAAAAGAAGAAGAATGTTTATCGATTAGAATTATTATAACTCTTTAATGTAAACGAGATAAGATGTAACATTGAGTGACCTTTTGTGAGTAATTATGCAAGTTTAGTTCTCGTTGAATTCATTGTTTGGCAAAAGGAGATAAAAATACCAATAATGTTGTACTGTATTCAGGCCAGTTGATGTGTGGTGGGATGGGGCAGAACAGGTCACCGGCCAACACAGGTCATACACACACACACACACACACATACAAAAGGTCGTACACACACATACTTACATACACAAAAGGTACACACACACACATGCTTACATACACAAAAAGTCGGACACACATACTTACATACACAAAAGGTCGTACACACACATAAAAGTCGTACACACACACACACACAAAAAGGTCGTACACACACACACATGCACAAAAGGAAGGTCGTACACACACGCACACACACACACACATCTAGACTGCTTACTTTTTATGCATATCATATAATATTATATTTAATAAAAACAGGAAGAGAGTAAAAGTCATTGAGGAAATGAGTCTTCGTTTACTTACAACGATCACAAAACATTGGAGGATTCTGATTGCTCCTGATTATGCCACGAAACAAGGTCCTTTCCTTATAGATGTGAGTGTGTTTTGTGGCAATATTTGAAGGACTCGTTGATCTCCAATTTTCTGACTACATCACAGGGTCTCTTAACTGGAAACAAGGAAGTGTGTGTGTGTGTTTAGCAAATATAACACACTATACATCATTAAAGAAATGGAAATAACAAAATCGTCATACAGTTAACCGGAAAGAACTAATATATATTGAAAATACAGAAAGTTACATTATGGTAACTGGAATGGTACATAATGAAAAAAAAATATATAGATTGTTGAAAATTGATCTGAGATGATGATGATGATGATTAAAGAAGTGGAACTAATATTACAAAATCGACATAGAGTTAACTTGAAAAAACTAATTTATATATATATTGGAAATACATAAAGTTACATTATGGTTACTGGAAAGGTACATAAGGAAAACTGCAATGATAATTTATGGTTATTCGTTTTAATGGAGGAAATGTTTCATAGAAAAAACTCTTTAAGTTAAGTAAATGTTATTAGATAGACAGAGACAGAGCCAGACAGACAGACAGACAGAGAGAGAGAGAGAGAGAGAGAGAGAGAGATTGAAAAATGTATTGTGTGTGAGTGGGGAGGTGGGAGTGAGAGAGGGAGAGTGGGGTGGAGTCAACAAAGGGAGAGGGAGAGTGATGGAGAGACAAAGAGATACAATGCTGCCAGAATGGGTGGTGAGAGAGAGAGAGAGAGAGAGAGAGAGAGAGAGAGAGAGAGAGAGAGAGAGAGAGAGAGAGAGAGAGAGAGACTGACTATGACGAAGAAGAACAAGAGATAAAGGAAGAAAGGAGGTGTGAGTGAGTGAGTGAGTGAGAAGGGGAGGAGGGAGGGAGGAGTGTGGAGATGGAGAGAAAGGTGAAGGGGTGAGGGAGGGAGGGAGGGAGTGAGGGAGGTAACATGGCGGTACCAACGCCCACGTGGGACAAGTGGCATATCCAGGGGCAGGGGGGGGGGGGCGGGGAGTGATGGGGTCATGTGTGTGTGTGGGGAGGGGAGGGGGGGTAGTATGGAGTAAGAGTAGGAGTAGTAGATGTAGGAGGGGGAAGTGAATGTAATGTGGGTATGATGGATAGCATAAACCTTGTATATACAGTATATATGTATAATATGTATTTTCTTTAGGGAGTATAGGCCTATAGGAGTGATATATAAATAGAAAAATTATATAGAATACCGGTATGGGTAGGGAACTTTATATATATATTTTTATTTTTATTTTTATTATATATTTTTTGGGAGGTAGATGGGCGAGGGAAAAGAAGGTAATGGAAGGTAAGGTATAGAGTACGTACGAAAGGTTGGGGAAATCCACAAGGCCCCGTGGTGGTGGTGGGATGCTTGGGTGGTAAGGCACAGGAGGAGGAGGTGTAGGAAGAGAGAGGAAGATGTAGAAATGAGAGAAGTACAGTATGTAGTTAGGTAGGTAGGTAGGCAGGTAGGTAGGCAGGTAGGTAGAGGGAACAATATGGAGGAGAGACAGTGCATGGGTGGGTTGTGAGAGTGAAGGTAAGTTATGAGGAGAGAAGTACAGTAAGTAGGTAGTTAGGTAGGTAGGTAGGTAGGTAGGTAGGTAGAGGGAACAATATGGAGGAGAGAGAGTGCATGGGTGGGTTGTGAGAGTGAAGGTAAGTTATGGGGGGGAGGGGGGGCATGGGGCTAGTGTTATAATAGTGAGTAAGGGAGGGTAGGTTAGGCTAGGCTAGGTGGGTGGGTTGTTTGGACTGAAGGTAAGTATGTTAGTTAGTAAAGGGTGGGTTGATTGGAGGTGTGTGTATGTGTGTGTGTGTGTATAGGGGGGTGGGGTGAGAGAAGGGGGAGGGGTGTTGGGGTGAGGAACTGAAGGTAGACGAGGTAGGAGCTATAGGGATGGGGGCGTTGAGGAGGGAGGGACTACCAAAGGAGCTGGAGGGAGCCACGTAATTTATACCAGTTTTTTTTAGTCGTCCACTTATTATTATTATTCAGATTGGCTCACTCTCTCATGGTCCTCCTAATGATTCCTGGTTCCAAGATTAACTATAACTTTTATTAAACCTTCCACTGACTTGTTCTTCTTGTTCTTAACTCAGTGTCTATAGTCTATTATATTATGATGTGTGAGAATAGTATTGTAGTATAGGTTTGGTTTAGATGTTTGTGTGTGTGTGTGAGTGTGTACTTTTTGTGTAATGTTCGTTTGTGTGTTCTGTTTCTTGGTGTGTGTGTGTGTGTGTTAGTTGTGTATGTATGTGTATGAGTTGTGTGTTTTAGTTTACATGGTTGTGTGTGTTTGCATGTATTCTGTTTGTGTGTATGAGTAGACCTAGTTTGTGTAAGTAGACGTACTGTATATAGATATGTGTGGATGTTTGTGTTTGTTCTATATATGTATGTGTATGTGTGTCTTCTGTATGTGTGTATGAGCAGGCCTAATAGATGTAGCCTATGTATGTGTGGATGTTTGGGATTTTTGTTCTATATATACAGTATATGTATATGGAATGTTTGTGTATGTGTGTATGTGTGTATCCTTCACCACTATCAGCTACAATGTCTGGTCTCGAAAACTTGAAACGATAACTAACTTTACCCAAATAATGTCCAGGTTAGATTCCCTTCATAAACGCCACCCAAAAGAGATTCTCATTTGTCTCCTTAACCTTCTCTTGTGTAGTTGACATACATACCTCAATTTTACGTCATATTTGCATTGTATTTTATTTTATTTATTTATTTATTTATTTGTATTATTTATTTATTTACCCATTGTTACACGGTACGTTATAAAGGGATACTGTACTGTACTCTCTTTGTATTAAATGCTACGAAACAGTCATATAGTTTGGAGGAATCAGTATATGAGAGAGAGGAGAGAGAGAGAGAGAGAGAGAGAGAGAGAGAGAGATGAGAGAGAGAGAGAGAGAGAGAGAGAGAGAGAGAGAGAGAGAGAGAGAGAGTACATACATACATAGAACTCTGTTGGTTGGTTGGTTGGTTGGACTGAAGAGTACTGTATAAAATTGCTGCCTCCCACGTCTTGTTGTGTGTGACCTCCTTCCTTCTTACCGGTTAAGTGGCACGATGGTAGTGGGGTACATGAGTTGTCTTAGTGTGTGTGTGTGTGTGTGTGTGTGTGTGAGAGAGAGAGAGAGAGAGAGAGAGAGAGAGAGAGAGAGAGAGAGAGAGAGAGAGGGATTTATTCATGTATTTTATATCGTTTATAGATATTTATTG
>JAWZYT010005310.1:2500-20000 GCA_034508575.1 Petrolisthes manimaculis
GGCAAATGCACCAATACAAAAGGAGCTTCAGACTCTCCCACCCACTTCCCCCTTCGGTACCTGTAATCTGGTAATGGTTTGGTGTAATGTTGTCCTGTCGAGGCGAGCACTCCACCCTGCTTTGTTTCTGGTGCTGGGTGTGTGTGTGTGTGTGTGTGTGGCTGAGTGGTTGGTTGGGTGGTTGTGTAGTTGGTTTGTTGTTTGTTTCGTTGGTTGGTTTGCTGTGTGTTTGGTTGGTTGTTTGGTTGTGTGATTGGTTGGTTGGTTGTGTGGTTGGTTGGTTGGTTGATTTGTTGGTTGGTTGGTTGGTTGTATTGTTAGTTGGTTGGTTGCTTGTGTGGTTGTTTGTCTTTTTGTTATGACTTCTCTCTTCATTTCTCGTCTCTTTCAATAAAATTATGTTGTCTACCCCTATTTTCTCTTCTATTCTATTCTCATCTCATTCTCTTATAGTAGTTTACACATCTATCCTATTCTCTCTTGGTTTCTACTGATATCTCCTCATTCTTTTCTAGCCTCCCTTCTATTTCCATTATTTCATCATTATTTCATTTTATTTTATACCTTTTTTTGCTTCTCTTTTCCATTGCTTTTTTTTATTTTTTACAGTACATGGTTCTGGTAACACTAATTGCATTCTTACACGAAGCACTTCCTTGTAAATTTGTTCTCCACTTAGAATTCTGGCATTCCAGTTACCTTACATTGCCAGAGTTGAGTTCAGATTACTCCAGCACACGAATAAAGGGAGGAGGAGCAGGAGGAGGAGGAGGAGGAGGAGTAGGTGAAGAAAGAGATGGAGATGGAAGAGGAGTAGGTGAAGAAGGAGATGGAGGAGGAGGAAGAGTAGGAGGAGGGGGAGCAGGAGTAGGAGATGGAGGAGGAGTAAGTGAAGAAGGAGATGGAGGAGGAGTAAGTGAAGAAGGAGATGGAGGAGGAGTGGGTGAAGAAGGAGAGGGAGGAGGAGTAGGTGAAGAAGGTAAAGGAGATGGAGGAGGAGGAGGAGTAGTAGGAGGAGTAGGTGAAGAAGGAGATGGAGGAGGAGGAGGAGTAGGAGATGGAGGAGGAGTAGGTGAAGAAGGAGATGGAGGAGGAGTAGGCGAAGAATGAGATGGAGGAGGAGAAAGAGGATGTGATGCAGAAGATGGATGATGATGAGGATGTGAAGGAAGATAAGTAAAAGGATGAAATAAAAGGAGGAGCAGAAGCAGGAGGAGAAGGAGGAGTAGGTGAAGGAGGAGATGGAGGAAGAGGAGGAGAAAGAGAATGTGAAGGAGAAGATAGATGATGAGGAGGATGTGAAGGAAGATAAGCAAAAAGGAGAAAAAAAAGAATGGAAGATAATGATGACTATGAAGATAATTAGATAAAAAAAAAAGGCAGAGACAGAAAAAGGAGGAAGAAGAGGAGAGAGAATGATGGTGATAATAACGTTGCAGATAATTAGGAACAGAGAATTGGAGGTAAAGAAGGAAATGGATGGAAGTGAGATATAGAAGCAGACTTGGAATGGACTTGAGTTACTCTTTTAGCTGCATGGCGTTTCCTCCGACTCTTTTTCCTAACTTACCTTCTCTCTCTCTCAGCGTTGGTTGGAGAGTTGCATTTCTGTCTTTTCTCTCCCTCGGTTCCTCTGATTATCATGCACAATTTCATTTTTTTTTCTTTTTTTGAATCATTAGCAAGAAATTTGTGTCTTATTATTATTATTTTGAATGCAAGACAAAGACCATATTAGCATAAATTAAAGCAATTCTAACAGTTGTTTACGCACACACACACACACACACACACACACTACACTGCACCTCACTTACACACACACAAACACACACACACACACCTGAAGTCCTCGTAAGACAACATAAACAGAGTATCAGATCCTTTATCAGCGAAACATGCCACAATTACTTACAAGAGATAACTGACTACTAATTATTCTTGTCTTTACATCGTTCTCCTCCTCTTCATCTACCTCCTCCTCCTCCTCCTACTCCCACTCCCCCTCCTCCTCTTCCCACTCCTCCTCCTTCTTCTTCTTCCCTCCCCCTCCTCCTCCTCCGAATTTCTCTCTTTAAATCATTCTTTCCTCTGATGGACTATTATCTTCTTCTCCCATAAAGCTCAGTCCATCCTCTTCTCCTCAAATGCTTCTCCTTTGTCAGTGGTCGTCCTTATTCCTACACTCCATTATCATCATCATCATCATCATCATCTCTTCTCCTTGTGACGGTGTATTCTCCTCCTCCTCTTTATTCCCTTCTATTTTCATCTCTGCTCTTTCCTTTACTTTCCTATATATACGACTCATGACTTTTCCTCTCCCTTCCTTCCTCTCCTTCCTGTCTTTTCCCATCTGTTTTAATCTCTCCTTTCTCTCACGTCTTTCTCTTCTTTCTCTCACGTCTCCTCCTCCTTCCAACCAACCAACCCTTCTTTCTCACATCCGTAGTTTCCAGAGGACAGGTTTTCACACTCTCCAATCTCCCTCAGGGGCAGTCAGTCAGTCAGTCAGTCGCCAGCACAGGGTTCAGTTGAGGCAGGCAGACACCTCCTCCACCTTCCCCATGCCTTGGTAGTGTATAGGTTTCTTATACTGTGTGTGTGACCAGGCATCTCGAGCGAACTGACACACGTTTGTTTATACCTCACATATCACACACACACTGCACTGCTCCACACATACACACACTGCACTGCACTTCACTCACACACACTGCACTGCACCTCATACACACACACACACACACACACACACACACACACACACACACACACATACACAGAGAGAGAGAGAGAGAGAGAGAGAGAGAGAGAGAGAGAGAGAGAGAGGGATGCAATACAGTACATTCCAGGGATCCACGTACTTTACATGGTTCTTCACTCGCTACTCTCGTCACAAAGGGAAGGTGTAAAGAGGATAAAGTTACGGCCACTTGTGTCTTTACGGCGGCGAATTCTACAGGTTAGAATTGTCTTTTGTTTTCTGTTCGTCTTTCATTCTTACTTTTATTTTTTATTGTACTGTATATATTCTTTCTATTCTTCTCTTTCTTCATTCCCTTCTCGTTCTTCATTCGTTTGTTTTATTTCTTCCCTTCCTTTCTTTCCTGTTTCTCTTCCTGCCTTCGTGTCTGTCTTCCTATTTTTCTCCCTACCTTCCTTCCTTCCTTCGCATCTCACTATTTCCTCATCCATCGGCCTCCTCTCTCTTGCTTTACTCATCTTCCAACAGGCCTAACTCCACTCTACTCCACTAACTCTCTACCTTCCTTAAACCATTCCACCTCCTTTTTCCTCCTACATTCCCCAGGCGACTCACAGCAACAACACCTCCCCCCCTTTACTCATCCCCCCTCTCCCCCCACCCACCCTAGGCAGCTCTCCTTTCCCACCACAAGTGTCGCATCTGATCCCGTCCAAAGTTGGTGTGAGTGAGATCAAAGTTGTGATGCTCAGATGGATGGACCCTCTTGTTTCCCCGTCGACCAAACGTGGAAATCTTTGAACTGCAGGATATTTGAAGGAAACTCTAGAAATTTAGGGCTACTCTGATTCCGCCAGATTGTATGAATAAGAGTTTTTTTAGGGTTTTCGAGAAGTTGAGAAAGTGAGTAAGTGGACGGGAGGGTGAACGAAAGAGGAGAGACGGAAAGGTGAGATGGAGACGAAATGAGAAATAAAAGGCACTGGAGATGGATAGGATGAAGGGATTAAAGGGAGGAGAGGAAAATGGGGTAGAAGGAGGGACGAAAAAACAAATGAGGGAAAGAGGAAGGGAAGGCTACAAGATAGATTGGAAAGGGAGAGGGGAAGGGAAGGGAATGTTGGGTGAAAGAGAGGAATGGGGAAGAAGGGTAGAATAAAAAAACTAAAAACTAAATTGCATGGAGAATAAAAATACAAACAAAAAACAAAACAGAAAACAGAAAGGATGAAGAATAAATAGATAAGCAGAGAGAAATATAAGAAAAGGGAGAATGGCACAGAAACGAACGAAAAACTGAAACAGATAGAGACTGACAACTAGACAGGAATAAACCCAACGGGGAATGAAAAGATAAACAAGGAACACTGCGAGGGAAATACACACAGACAGACAGACAGACAGACAGAAATAATCTAAAGTGCCAAAGAAGTGTCTCGTTACTCTTTCATCTCCCATTTCTTACCGTGAGGAGTTGGGGTGGGGGGGGGGGGCTGTGATGTTGTCGAGAAAGTGTAGGCTACTGATTCAACCAAACTATTACCACGCAACATAACATCATTTCCTCGTGTGTTGGTGCTGTTTCCTGACACGGTTTGGAGGCATCACGAGAGAGAGAGAGACTAAAAAATAAAATTTCCTCCGACGTTATCACAGGCTCCTTAACATACATACATTATTTATCCTGATACAAGTAGACTCCGTGAATCCCCAAGAGAGTCCACCCTGGTGAATATGTATGTGGTGCCGCGACGACAAAGTGTGGAAAAATAAACACCATTGACAAGAGTTGGGATTTGAAAAACACGTCAGACTGGGAGTTTTACCTGTGTGTGTGTGTGTGTGTGTGTGTGTATGTCTGTGTGGTGTTTGTGTATACGTGTATCTGTGTGTGTGTATGTGTATGTGTGGTGTGTGTGTACGTGTATCTGTGTGTGTGTGTGTATCTGTGTATGTGTGTGTTTTATGTATAGGGCATCTGTGTGCATGTGCACTCTGTGTGTGTGAGTGGATGTGTGTACATGTATGTGTGTGGTGTGTGTGTGTATGTGTGTGTATGTGTGTGTTCTATGTATAGGGCATTGGCTAGGGAATGGTGGTCACATGAGACTGTTTCAAGAGGTAACAACTAACATGGGAAAACTACGACCTCATACAAAAATAAGATCTCTACACAAACTTCTCTACACACTAACCTTACAAGTAATACTATAAATATATATCTCACCAATTGATGCATCTTCTATATGGGAAACCCTGGAGGAATATTATCACTTCACAGTCTAACCCAAACAGATGTAGGCTAAACTTTCCTCTCACCAGATTCAAATATTGAGTGTAAATATAGGAAAAGTCTCTCCCCCCAATATAAATAAAATAAGAAAAATAAATATATAATAGATAAAAATTATGTGTAAAATAATTATAGGAAATGTCTCTCCCCCCTGATATAAATAAACTAAAAAAATAGATATATAATAGATAAACATTGTGTGTAAATATAGAAAAAGTCTCCCCCTAATATAATTAAACTAAGAAAAATAGATATATAATAGATAAACATTGTGTGGTGTGATGTTAGTCTATGGAGGGACAGGATTCGTCTCCTCGGATCCTAGAAAACTGACTGACGAATTTCCTGAATAAAATCTGGGTGGTCTGGTAGTGACAATAATATGTGGTGTTTGCACAAGCCTGGAGTCTGTGTACGGGGCAAACAACAGTAAACATGCAGTGAGTGGGGAGGGGAGTGTGTGTGTGTGTGTGTGTGTGTGTTGTGGAAAGGTGTGTGTGTTTGTTTGTGGAAAGTTGTGTGTTTGTTTGTTGTTGGTAGCTAGCTGTGTGTTGGATAATGTATTGATTAGTTTGGTTTGTTTCTCTCTCTCTCTCTCTCTCTCTCTCTCTCTCTCTCTCTCTCTCTCTCTCTCTCTCTCTCTCTCTCTCTCTCTCTCTCTCTCTCTCTCTCTCTCTCTCTCTCTCTCTCTCTCTCTCTCTTTCTCTCTCTCTCTCTCTCTCTCTCTCTCTCTCACTTTTGCTTCCAGTCCCTCTCCACAAATTCCCTGCCATCACGACAGACTTTACTTCATCCCTTCCCTTATCTCGCTCTCATTACCTTCTCCGCGCCAGCATCCCTTTCTCACACCCTCTCTCTTTAATTTCCTCTCTTTATCTATCTCTCTATCTAATCGCCTGTCCATCTATCTGTCCATCTATCTAACTATCTCTCTTTCCCTGCCTCCCAGCAATTGTTCTCCTACACACAGACATCAGCAAATTTAATTATCTTTCTATTTCCATTCACTGCAATTTCCACTTTGTAATCATTATCTCTTTTCTCTGTTTCCTTGCCTCCTCATCCTCTCCATTTTCTTTCCTTGTAATTTGCCCCTTTGCCAGTTTTACATTTCCCAATTTATCATTCTCTAGTTTTGCAAGATCTGACAAAGTTATGTGCATTAATCAAATAGGGTAAAATACGTCTGGGAATTGGAGCCAAATAATTTCTTTAAAAAATCTGTCCTCTATCACAAACTATATCATTCTGTGCCTTGGTATAGTTTGGAGGAATCATGACCATCCAATCTCCCAACATCACATTCCCATAAGAAGGATACACATATCTTACATTTGGGTATGCAGTTTCTAAAGTATTGAATTATGATCAGTAAGTTAGAATAGTAAGATCAGTAAGTTAAGTTGGAGATGGTCATCAAAATGTCTTATAGTTGCTCGTCCTTGCCTCTACATTGTGTCTGTCCGTGTTATACCATAAGGTGGAAAATGGCTGACGGAGAAATGTAGGAGTGAAATAGGAACATCTCCATAACGAAGGGTGAATATAGATGATGGGAAACAGTGAGGCTCCCTGTCCCTCTAATCGACCTGAAACTACACACTGAGGCCAGTAAAGGAATGAAAGTGAAGTAAAGAAAATGGAAATGAACAAATTGAGAAGTAATATTTTGACAGTGAAAGTTAATAAGAATAAATAAAATGGAAATGAACAAGTTGAGAAGTAATATTTGGAGAGTGAAAAGTTAATAAGAATAACAATTGCATTATGAATGAAATACGGACGTCTGTATAAGGAGAGCCGTCTCATAGAAGTCCACCACTCACACTTATACTTACACTAATATAACATAATCCTACACTCAACTTTAAACTAATATGACCCCTCGCTTACCTGACTGAATGACTGTCTGACTAACTAACTAACTAACTAACTAACTGACTGACAAACTGACTGACTGACTAACTAACTAACTAACTGATTTATATCTAACTGACTAACTAACTAACTAACTAATTAACTAACTTGACTGACCCTGTAGAAGAAGTAGTTAGAGATGTCCTTATCCGTGACTGAGATCTCCAGCAGTGTGTCGTTGGCTGGGGCTCCGTCACCCCACGTCTCGTCCACCTCCAGTTCCCACATTTGTCGTGCCAGACGTGGGGAGTTGTCGTTCACATCCGCCAGACGCACCACCACCGTCCCCGTCCCTGTACCACCATGACCACAACAATGGAAAGTAATTCAGGATTAATAATGTTGTGTAGATTTTATCACACGGGATGTGAACAATTTCCATCATCTACTACAGGAAAAAAGTTTATAAATTGTATTGTGTATAATTTACCACACAGGATGTGAACAATTTCCGTCATCTACAGGAAATATGTAGATTTTACCACACCGGATGTGAACAATTTCCGTCAACTACAAAAAAAAAAAATATAAATTGTATTGTGTAGATTTTATGACACAGGATGTGAACAATTTCCGTCATCTACAGGAAAAAAGTTAATAAATAGTATAGTTTGTTTACCTTTGAGTCCGCCACCGTCCGACGCCACCACCTGGATCTGGTATTCAGGTGTTGTCTCCCGGTCCAGACAGCAAAGGGCAGTCCGTACCAGGCCGGTCTGGGGGTCCACGGTGAAGATGGCCTCGCCGGTTCTCTCGTGGATGACGTTCTTTTCGATGGAGTAGGTGAGCCTGGCGTTGGTGCCCTCGGAGGCGTCGTCAGCGTCCCAAGCCGCGATCACACCCACGGAGAGGTCTGGTGAGGGAGACACAAGGAAAATAAAATGATAATTGTATTTTCATCTTTTTTTTTTTTTTTTTTTTTTTTGTAAACGTAATCCAGTTAGTTAAAGGTTTTGAAGATACCCGGTATACGTACTTCTTTTATTTAGTATTTTACCATTTCACCTCGTATATAATAAAAGTAATAAATGTCAAGAATACCAACAAACGCCACGACATCTACATTCTGTGATCCCTGGTGGCCGATGACACTCTTCTTGATTATGACCTTTTATTATGATTGTGTTGACGAGATGGAGGTCAATCAGTTTAATGACACATTCATTCCACCAGGGGCCTTCTTATGTATGTGGTTTTTATAATTTCTTGAGTGTTGGACTGTTCACTTGGGGCAGGAGAAGTGAGGTAGGGTGTGAGTGGATGTATAAAAGTATGGTTTGAGGGGGAAGGATTATAGGTGGTGGGGAGAGGTTAGGATGGAGGGGGAAGGGAAGGCTGGGCGAAGGGAGATGTGGGGTTTGGGGAGAAGGAAGCATTTAATGGAGGGAGGGGGGACAGGTGAATATAAAATGGGGAAGGTGAGAATTAAGACGAAACAAAAATAAGAGTGAAAAGGAAAGGTTAGGGTGTAGGTGGATAGGAAATGAAGGTGGAGGAAAAGGTGCAAGTGAAGAGAGAAAGGTCAGAGGAGTTACATGCGATTTAAAGAACGTGGTAAACGGAGGGAGAGAGGTGAACATAATGAGAGAATAGTAGGCGTGGGAAGACAAGGGTTCCAACAGGATGAGAGTGGAGAAGGAGGAGAACAGGTGAAGTTGGTGAAAGGGATAGAGGACGTGTGGTTGGTGAAAGGGATAGAGGACGTGTGGTTGGTGAGATGGATAGAGGACGTGTGGTTGGTGAAAGGGATAGAGGACGTGTGGTTGGTGAAAGGGATAGAGGACGTGTGGTTGGTTTGGCTTTGTGTGCTGCTATCTTCAACCACCAGGCCAGCGTCTTGGTGGTGGAAGGGTAAACATTTCACTGCCTCCATGCTTTTCCTTGTTTACAGAGCTTTTTCCTATCCTCCACAAACCTGATTTTTTTTCTACGCACGGTGGAAACTAAAGTAAAATTAAGTGGGTGGCCAAGCCTCTGAGTAGCCCCCCCCCCCACCCCCCCCGAGATAGAAAGGAGATAGAGAGGAGGTTCAGGGGAGGCAAGGAGGAGGTAGCGTTGCCACAATATAAGTCCCACCAGCGTCCGTTTTGTATGGAAAGGTGATTCATACATTTTGGTAATGTCGCCCCACTTTCTGTACAGTGCCTCTCTTGGGGGATCAGGTGTTTTCACAATGGTCACATGCTGTTATTGTCAGAGAGAGAGAGAGAGAGAGAGAGAGAGAGAGAGAGAGATACTCATACAAGCGTGTTCTGCCTCTAGAATTGTGGTAGTTTTAGATGTAGGCTATTGAAGCTGAAGTCAAGTTGGCTAGATATTGTACACCATTGAGCAGGGAGGGTGAACCAACTATGGAAGGCAGAGGGTAAAGAGTAGCTACAAGAAGGGTTGAGAAAGGGTGACGAGAAGTGATAAAAGGCATCGTTTAAGGCAGAGGGGAGGGAAGGTAATAAGAGGGATAGAAGGTTTAGAATGGGGAGAGGCGAATACGATTGGATATATGAGAGGGAATGGAAAATATAATAGCTGGAGAGACACACAATAATCTTTAGACAGAATAAACAAAATAATAATATGTATCTTCACGTATGAGAGAGAAAAATATGCATCCTGTATTCTGCAAGCTTATCTTTAATTCTCTCTCTCTCTCTCTCTCTCTCTCTCTCTCTCTGGTGGTATACTATTGTGGTTAATCTCGTGGCCTCACATTCAGAGATCCTGGGTTCTATTCCCTGTTGGGGTAACTGGTCTAAACGAGGGAAGTTAGAGGGAGAGAAGGTTTTATGGGAATGTGTGGGTAGATGGGAAGGGGAATAGAAGCTAGAAGTTACAGTGGGAGGGAATTAGAGGAAGAAGAGAATTATAAGTAGAGAAAAAATAAAGGAATAAAAATAGAAAAATGAAGAATTGATAAAATTATCGATTGATACACAATAGTTTAATTGTTTATAGAATTGTGAGACACATAACAATCTGGAATGGACAAGGAAACCAAACTAGACAGAACACCAATAGCAAATGACAGGAAGGGGAAACTTAATATCAAAAGGTCAAACACTTGTTGGTTTAATTTGAAGGTTACCGAGTCCATTTGCACCCAACTATGCTACGAAACAGACAATTGCAAATATTTTCAATGAGAGGTTCTGTTTCGTCGCTTCGTTTGGAGGAATCAGTAGCCATCTATGTATATCTATAGAGTATTAAGTTGTAATGAAAAAAACGTCCTCTGAGCTTCGAAGGGGTTAATTAAAGAGACCCTGTGATGTAGTCAGAAAGTTAGAATTAAATGAGTTCCTTCATATATTGCCACGAAACACCACCTATATGGATGGAGTTTGTTTCGTGGCATGGTCAGGAGGAATCAGAAGCCCCCCAATTTTCCTACACGATCATCGGGTTCTTAAATTGAGATATGGGTCGAGTCGCACATAATTCATCCCAACCTTTTAATCTCTTCCAGTGTCTGATTAGTATGACTTTCATCAGTGTTTTTTTTTTTTTTTTTTTTTTTTTAATCGGGAAATATCATCCTTTCTTGAAAGCGAATCGAGATATATATCTTTCTTTACATGTTCTTTTTAGTGACAAGACAGGCTACCTATGCTTCATATTATTATTATTATTATTATTATTATTATTATTATTATTATTATTATTATTATTATTATTATTATTATTATTATTATTATTATTATTATTATTATTATTATTATGTATATATTTTTTGCCTTTTCTGAAAATATTTTACGATTCAAGACAAATTTCACTAACCATTTCCACCGAGTGGTAATTATCTGCAACTTAGAACACAGCAATGTACAGTATACGAAAAGTGTATCTTAGGTCACATAGGCCTATTTACCCCCTACCCGAACCCCTCTATCTTTGTTGTTTCCTTGTCCAGCATCCTCATTATTATTCCTCTCTCTCCCAACCATCCTGTCATTGCCCAATTGTCATCTAAACCTCCCTATCTTCTCTTCTTCCTTCTTCCCCGTCTTCACTGCTCCCTTTTTCTCTATTCCAACCTTCCCCTTTCTTCGCTGCTCCCTCTCTCATTCCTCCCTTTATTGTTGACTTCTACTCTCAGCCTTCGCATTATCTCTCTCTACTCCCTCTCCCTTTTCCTGTTTTCTCATCCTTACTGCTCTTTCCCTCTCCCTCTTCCAGTCTTCTCATCTTCACTGCTCTCTCCCCTTCCCACTCCCTGCTTTCCCATCCTCACTGCTCTCACCCCTCCCTCTCACAGCTTTCCCATCCTCACTGTTCTCTCCCCTCCCTCTCCTAACTTTCCCATCGTCACTGCTCTTTCCCTCCCTCTCCCAGCTTTCCCATCCTCACTGCTCTCTCCCTCCCTCTCCCATGCAGCTTTCCCATCCTCACTGCTCTCTCCTTCCCACTCCAGCTTTCCCATCCTCACTGCTCTCTCCCTCCCTCTCCCATGCAGCTTTCCCATCCTCACTGCTCTCTCCCCTCCCTCTCTCAGCTTTCCCAACATCACTGTTCTCTCTGTTCTCTCCCTCTTCCAGTGTTTTTATCTTCACTGGTGCATGTCTCTCCCAACCCTCCCATCTTTATTATTACTTCCTTCTCTCCCCTGCCTTCCTGTGTGTGGGTGTGGGTGGCGGCGGGCTACTCATCACAATAAAGTGGCACTACTTATGATGGGGCTCAGACAGGCTCCACCGCCACGAGAGGGTGTAAATGAGTATGGTAATGGTACACAGTCTCTCATAAAAGGTTCGTGGGAGATCTCTGTGTGTGTGGTGTACATTCACTCATAAAAATTTCGTGGGGGATCTCTCTGTGTGTGTGTGTGTGTATGTATATGAGTCCCATTCCACCTCTTTCTGGGCAATAGGTGGGGTTCTGGGCACGTCGCAACACACACACCAACATACACCTTGAAACTGTCGGTCCTCAGTGCTCGATTTGACCCTTATGTACGAGAATATAATCCATGGTATATCCCCAGTTCCATTCGTATATCAACATAGGATAGGATGGCTAAATGTATTCACCTTAAGGGGGTAGTACAGTGTTGGTAAATCTGGAGCAACTAATTTATCCAAACTATTTGATGCAACAGGCCACCATTATTTTTCTTAATATGGTCCTGTTTCCTGACATACTTTGGAGTAATCAAGGCACTCCTATACCAAAAGTGTACAATCCCATTAATACAGACAACTCTTCTTCACCACAATATCGCCTCTTTCCCGTCTGCCTCTGAGTTCTTGACGATGTAGGCTGTGGTTACAACAATGACAACAAGAACAGAAACAACAGCAACAATAAAAACAACAGAAATATACAGTACATTTCCTTTCCCATCTTTTCTTTGATGCCTCTCTTTCCCTGAATCTACCATATAATTTTCCCTTCCATATCCTCCCTGTAACTACCTCATTCCCTCAGTTTTCCTTCCTTCCCTTCCCTTGTCTTCCCAACTACTCGCTCTTTCCCTTTTATTTCCACCCGGTGCCCTCTACATCTTCTCCCTGCTTTTTTTCTCCTTTACTCCCTGTCCCACATCATCTCCTTTTCTTTTCGTTTCATTCCTTTACCATTTTCTCATCTAGTCCCCCTCCTACTCCTCCTTCTTCCTTCATTTGTCTCTTTCTTCCCCTCCCTCTTCTTCCTCCTCCTCCTTGTCCTCCTCCTCCTCCTCCTCCTCCTCCTCCTCCTCCTCCTTCTTCTCCTCCTCCTCCTCCTCCTCCTCTTCCTCCTCCTCCTGAGTGAGTCTGTCTGGCACTAGTTAGACATTCAGATCAGACTGAGGGGTAAATGTGTGCCTTGTCAGAGGAAGCACACTAATGGCTTTCCCTGACTCCCTTGCATTTGTCATTGATGAGGATTAAATGTGAAGGCCAATGTTATCCTTGCTGTGGCTCCGTGGCGTGATGATCTGGTTGTAATGGAGGATGACTTATTACACCTTGCTTTTTTTTTCTTTGCTTTTTTTCAAGGGATATACTCGTCATGTAACACTAACTGGGGACACAGGAGAGCGCTACCGTTAAGGGGGATAATTAGCTTTTGTTAAATTGCAGTATGACAGGAAACAGGACCAGAAGAGTAAAAATAATGGTGTTCTGTTGTTGCTTGAAATAGTTTGGATGATTCAGTTGCTCCAGATTTACCAACACAAAATTCTCCCCTTATGGTTTGTGCAAAAATTTAGGCTGGTAGTATTCATTGTTTTCTTCGACTTAAACAATCTTCGCCGTTATATTCGCATTGTAAAATAATGGGAAAAGAGCGACGTAGAGTATTATCGTTGAAGAAAGAGAAAATTTATTAATACCAGCCTTATTAGTCTTGAACTATTGTCTTTGTGGATGCTAGGTGAGTCAATACTTGAAGATAGGCATTGTATTTTGGTAAGGTAAATTATTTTCACTTTGCCAATATTTGTTTTATTTTATATATTTTCTGCATTTAAGCTTCATCAATTATTAAATATACCAGCGTCAAGCATATACTGTGGTGTCTTAAATTTAACATGTATTCTTTGGTAGAAATAATTGTGTTCACGTGATATAGGTATAAAATAAAAAATGAAAGAGAAATGTCATCCCTAATTTGCGAAAATCATGGGAATTTGACTTGGAATTCGTACCTGAGAGTTATGTGAAATATATTTATGTGGTGTTTAGTTACTAGGTGAGGCCATTAGTAGAATGCATAAAAAACTGGCAAACAGTACATAAAACTATTATTCAATTAGAGATAATTATCTGACCAACTTATGGAAAAAATATTCATTGAATAAAAAAGCCTTCTCCGAAATATCAGCACTGGTATTGTAAAGTTCAGCATTGGTATAGTAAAGCTAAATAGGAAAACTTTAAATCTTATCTACAGTAAAGAATTGTGTATAAAACATAATTCAGCATTCACCCTGCAGTACAAAAAAATAAATAAATAAAAATGTGAAAGAATGTGAGGCTCATTAATCAGAGAGCTAGAGCTGGCTTCCTATTTTTTAATGTGAATCATTAGTTGGCCCGTCATTAATTATGCATTTCCACAGCCACCAACACCACGTCACCCTTGCCCAAGATGGAGTGGAAGGCTGGAGGTGGGTGTGTTTGTGTGTGTGTGTGTGTGTGTGTTTGTTTGTTTGTTTGTTTGTTTGTTTGTTTGTTTGTTTGTTTGTGTGTGGTTGTGTGTGTGTGGTTATATGTGAGTGTGTGTGTGTATGTATGTGTGTGTGTGTATGTATGTTTGTGTGTATGTATGTTTGTGTGTGTGTGTGTGTATGTATGTTTGTGTGTGTGTGTGTGAGTGTGTGTGAGTGTATGTGTGTGTGTGTGTGTGTGTGTGTGTTTGTGTTTGTGTGTGTGTGTGGATAAGAGGCAGGTGGTAGGGTTTATCACAATTTCCTTTCGTCCTTCGTCCCTCAACCTCCGTTCTCGGGTAATTCTTGCTTTGTCCGGATTTCATGATTGTAAAGAAAGGGAACTAACCTGGAGTGTGAAAGTGGAAGTGCCTCCTTTTCCCTTCCATTTCTTTCCTTTCACACACAGTTCTCTTTATTACTCTCTCTTCTATTTTCCTACCATTCTCTCCTTCCTATTCAATGCCTCCCCTAATCACTTCCTTCTCCCTTCCTTCCATTCTCTTTCACCACATCTCCTTTCTTTCCATCTTGCGTCCTGCCTTCCTCTCTCCCTCCCTCCCTCCCTCCTTCCTTCCTACCTTCCTTCCCTCCCTCCCTCCCTCCCTCCTTCCTTCCTTCCTTCCCTCCCGTGTAAACATTTCAGGTCGCCATCGTTCACCAGAAAGTATAAATTTTTACGGTGAAGTCTTTTACGACACTGCTTTTAATATTATGCAAGTGTGGTCGGTCACGTGCTGCTCTTGTCGTGATTCCCGTGCAGCATGCGGGCGTGGCGTGTGTGTATGTGTGTGTGTGTGTAAGGGGAGAAGGGGTGTCCGTGTAATGTACTATGTATATGTACTCGTAAAAACTCCGACTTCTCTGACACGTGCTTTTGACACTTGTTTTATTATTCGTATGGTTATTGTTTGAACATTTGTAGTGTTGGCAAGCGCTTGGAAATGGCTTCAATGCTATTTGTTTTAGATTGCCTCCATACTGAACTCGGTGAATACGGTAGTGTTATCAATATATTATTCCTGGTTGTTGGTAGTTTGGTGATTTTTATCTTAATATAGTAGATTATTCAAAACATGTTGGGATTTTATCTAGATTTATGTGAATTGATGAGCTTTACGAAAGTTATATATGTGTGTTTTTATATCCTGTGAACATTTTCCGTGGTAATGCAGATCACAACTCTCCACTGGCACGCAGTTGTTGTTGTTGCTGTTGTCTATATTTACTGCGACATGACTGGCTGGAATTGTGTACAGACAAGTAAGAAAACAAGGAAACAGACACAAGGAGACAGACACAAGGAGACAGACACAAGGAAACAGACACAAGGAAACAGACACAAGGAGACAGACACAAGGAAACAGACACAAGGAGACAGACACAAGGAGACAGACACAAGGAGACAGACACAAGGAAACAGACACAAGGAGACAGACACAAGGAAACAGACACAAGGAGACAGACACAAGGAGACAGACACAAGGAGACAGACACAACTTGTTTTGGTGGCAAGTCAATAACAAACTAACGTGAAGAAGACCCACAATGGCAGTGTGAATTTTCCCCTAGATCAAACCAACGTGTTTTACCACCAGAGGCTATAAAAAAAAATAGTGCCGTGGTTTGGTGTTTGGTGCGCTTTCTGTATTTATTATCCCCCATACAAGGCAACAGAGCATATGGCCGTCGATATACGAGAGCCTTAATCTAGAGTCCTATACGGTACATTGGAGCACCTTGATTCCTCCAAACTATGCCAGGAAACAGGACCAGATGGACAAATAGAATGGTGTCCTGTTGCTTGGAATAGTTTGGAGGAATCATTTGCTCTAGATTTACCACCAGTTTACTACCCCCTTGAATTATTCTTCATGTAGTGAATATAAAACCAAGTATTCAATACAAGATAAACCTAAGTTGACCCCTGGTGACAGCAGACGTCGCTTGTATATTTAACTGTATATCCCATTTGTATTCATGCATATTTTATTCGAAATACGTTCATACAGAGTACAGAACTTTTTAGAATGTACTCCCTTTCCATATTGTTGTAAACCCTTTATAGAATAGGTCTCTGAAGTCTGTGTTGTCAGTTTGGGAGTAACATCTGCTGCAACTTATGAATTTACAGTAAACCCTTGTGTTTATACTCATGATATACAAAGTTTTTAATAGGCCGATACTCTGTCGCTGTCCTCTAGGATGTATTATAATGTATATTAATGAAATTTTCACCATCAAGGTTATTTTCACCATAGAGGTTAATGTAATTATAATAATGTAATTTTAGTATTAGAGATCCGCTGCTGCTTAAACAAAATAATTTCGACTCTCTCGAATTGGATTAGTTTTGTGCTGCCGTTAACGAGATCATATTGTCAAGAATTCATATCCGAACCCATAAATTCACGGATTGTTAAATCTGTAATGGTGAGCTCATCAGTATTAAACGACGTTGTCACATGACGTCCCGTTGTTACACCTTCATCCTTCATCAAACAGGACATTGTCAACAGTCTCCCCCACCCCCCGATAGTTTTGTTCCTAAGTCTCTTATAATACGGGGAAACTTGCTTAGATTTGACAGATGTATTCCTAGTCTTTGGAGTGTTGTTGCCAAGTCTCTTATACTACGGGGAAACTTGGTTAGATTTAGCAGCTGTATTCGTAGTCGTTGGAGTGTCGTTGCCAAGTCTCTTATACTACGGGGAAGTTTGTTGATATTTGAAGCCGTATTCGTAATCGTTGGAGCAGCCTGGTATTTGAACACTTGTGATTCCGTCCATCACGTGTAACAATGATTATTTTATTCCTATTGGGTTTCTGGTATTAACACTATTTGTTTACCTTGGCTCACGACTCGTCCAATTTATTCTGTCATGCATTACCAATCCATTTTCATTGTCGTAAGGAAACACTTCTGGCGTTTATAGGTTAAGGGGGTGTGGGAGTAGGGGACAGGCTTGGGGGGGGGGGGACTTGGGGGTGCGGGAATAGGGGGACAGGCTTGGGGTGGGTAGAAATCCTGTCCCCCATATTCCTGCACACCCCTAACCCCCCAACCCCCACCCACCTCAAGCCTGTCCCCCTACTCCTGCCCCCCACCCCCAACCTTCTCCCCAAGCCTGTCCCCCTATTCCCACACCCCCTTAAACAACTAATTCAGCCAACACAAACTCAAAGGCTTAATAATATCGTCAGTGTAATTTGATGATTCTTTCTTTCTTTACATTTTCATATTATAACATGATGATATAACATTAGACACCACCAGTCCGACACTCAACATAGACCATAATACGCAATGCAACACCTGTCTCTACACATTTATATAATTACTTTACCTCTGGCCAACGTGTTCATTACGAAGGTATAACTTGCTGAGAACACTGGAAAATGGTTCTATGTTTCCCGGGGAGTGTGTAAATGAAGACTGTAATTGGATTTTAAATAT
>JAWZYT010005310.1:25000-31245 GCA_034508575.1 Petrolisthes manimaculis
AGGATATAAGAAAACCAGGCTGGGTAAGAGTGAGATGGAATTGGGAAAGAAAGTAGGAGAGGGAGGAAAAGGAATTATGGAGTGTGTGGGAAGAAGGAAACGTGAATAAAGGAAAGAAACAATGAACAGGAGAATGGAACAACGTTAGAATTTATGAGAGAGAAAAAACAGAGCGAGGTGGATTATAGATACATTAATAAGAAAAACAGTAAGAAGAGGATAAAAATGAGAAGGATGAATAGAAACTTAAAACAGTGAAGATATGAGTAATAAAGAGAGTGAGGAGAAAAAATGAACAATGACAGAGAAGAAGTCAAACGAGAGAGAGAGAGAGTTACACTTAGATGATGATGGTCCCTCCCTTAAGATTGATCCCATAATGATATAGTACATTGAACCATATCCTACGTGTCATAGTCCTGGCCTTCTATATTACACATTTCCTGACCCCATTCTCTCTCTCTCTCTCTCTCTCTCTCTCTCTCTCTCTCTCTCTCTCTCTCTCTCTCTCTCTCCTCTCTCTCTGTCTCTCTCTCTCTCTCTCTCTCGTCTCTGTCTCTGTCTCTGTCTCTGTCTCTTTCTCTGTGTCTATGTCTATGTCTCTATGTCTATGTCTGTCTGTCTGTATCTCTCTCTCTCTCTCTCTGTGTGTCTCTGTGTCTCTGTATCTGTCTTTGATTATGTCTATGTCTCTCTCTCTCTCTCTCTCTCTCTCTCTCTCTCTCTCTCTCTCTCTCTCTCTCTCTCTCTCTCTCTCTCTCTCTCTCTCTCTCTCTCTCTCTCCCTGCTGCCCACCTGCTGGCTGGCTACACCTGACTGACATACAACAAGTGTCACAGTCAGGCCAGCTAGGCACTGCATGTGAGTGACTCCACGCTGACTGACACTCGATTTGCCAGCAGTGGATATGCTCTGTCTCTCCATCTTCTCCTCCTCCTCCTCCTCTTTCTCTCTCCTCCTTCTCCTCCTCTTTCTCCTCCTTCTGAATTTCCCTTGCTTCAATTTCCTTGCCTCTCTCTCTTTCTGTCTGTCTGTCTGTCTGTCTGTCTATCTATCTGTCTATGTATGTATGTCTGTGTCTATCTGTCTATCTGTCTGTCTGTCTGTCTGTCTGTCTGTCTGTCTGTCTGTCTGTCTGTCTGTCTGTCTGTCTATCTATCTATCTATCTATCTCTCTATCTATCTCTCACACACACGTCCAAAAAAACACACACATAGACCCAAGGGTGAATAAATAACATGAGAGAACCAGGTGTTATCACGCTATACCTGTTCCCTTCTCTTTACCTTTCCTCATAATCATTTCCCCCATTTGTCGTGTACCTTTTGGCGGCTATAAAAGCGAATAACCTCTCATTTGGAAGCTATTAGAGGAGTACCAATGGGAAGACAAGGCGAGGGTGGGTGTAACTGTATATGTATTTTGTGTGTGTGTGTGTGGGTGTGGGTGTGGGTGTGTACGTTTTTGTTGATTGTCGAGCGAGCAGTGCAATGGTATGTGGTGCATGTGCGTATATATAACAACACTCTTAACACATACATACATACATACATATATTGCAATTTGTCAACAGATGTCCCTTACAGAGTATACTGGGGTCGTTTTGCCCCTCCTCCAACCCTTCCCCCTTCAGTAAGCACATGAGCATTTGCATAATTTAGTTTGTACCTCGTGTTCCAGTCTGTGTATCTGCTGGTGTCTGCTTGTTGCCTGCTTGTGTTGTGTTGTGTGTGTGTTTCTGCTGTGACGAGAGGAGGAGGTGGGAGGAAGGGAGGAAGGATGAGAGAGTGAGGAGGTACAGTAGGAGTATGTGGATGATAGAGGAGGGAGTGGGATGATGGGGATGATGGAGGAGAAATGAGGGGAGAGGATGAAAGAGGAGGGAGTGGGAGGGGGGGAAGGGATGAAGGAGGAGGGAGTGAGAGGGGGGGAGGGATGAAGAAGGAGGGAGTAGTGGTGGGGGGTAATAATCTAAGGGACTTATCTTGTGACGCTTTGTCTTGTGTTGATAATAATATGATACCTTGCCATGATGGACTTAGAGGGGCAATCTGCTCTGACCCGAATTGAATTGCTCCTGATTCCTCCAGGGTATAATGGGAAACTGATTTCCTTAGTATACAAGTAGGGGATCTGTTTTGCAGCTTAGTTTGGAGGATCATTTATCTTCATATCACCTGAGGGAGATTATTATACCCTTTAAGGAGGAAATTTGATGTTGGTAAATTTGGAGCAACTGAATCCTCCAAACTATTCCAAGCAACAGAACACCATTATTTTTGGCTCTCCTGGTCCTGTTTCCTGGCATACTTTGAAGGAATTAAGACACTCCAATGTAACAAAAGCGAATTACCATCTTAAGCTTCCATACACAGGGATGGGGAAAAGTGACATCACACCACAATTTCAATTCCTTTTCAATTTCTTTTTATGACATATAGATTGTTCTGATAATTGGGAAGCTGCTGGTAACGGATTCGAAGTATTGGATTAATTTACTGAAGGGAATCTCATCCACTTCTAATATAGATGAAAACTGTCAAGAATTCTGACTTTTTTTCCTTATGTATCAAAATTATTGTGTGTATATTTACTGTACTATATGTTTGACCTCCAGAATTTCACACAGCTTGTACAATATTAATACGAGTGTACACTTGTACATTATGGGGAATGTATTTGAAGGAATCATTTATATTCAAATTTCTGACTACATCACAGGGTCCTTTAATGTACTATTACTCGTTACTTGTGAGGTGGCTACAGAAGAAAGGAAAGTGAAAAAAAAAATATGTAGTTTGTTGACAGGCAGACAGTACAATATTAATATTACTGTCTGCTTGTCAACGAATTATAACTTTTGCTCACTTTCCTTCCTGTTCATGGAATCTGACAAGACAGTATATAGAAAGGTGTACCAGATTCACGTGTGGACAACAACTATACGTCTTGCCACCACCTTATTACCTATGATGGGTAAGGAAAGGGTTGGTGGGTTCAGAATATCATATACCCCTAGTTTGTCCAGTGACTGATAACCCTCACGCACGGGGCTATGATTACTGTATATCTCAAAGGGTAATAATATACTTGTGTGACAGTGTAGTTCTCCGATGCCACCAAACAATGCTGAGAAACAGACCAAGTAACCTAAATTAATGGACCCTGTGTTGTAGTCAGTAAATTGGAGATAAATGAGTCCTTCAAATATTGCTACGAAACACCATCTATAGGGAAGGAGTTTGTTTCGAGGCATAGTCAGGAGGAATCAGAAGTCTCCAATTATCATACACGATCACAGGGTCCTTAATGGGGAAGTATTGTGTTGGTAAATCTAGAGTAACTGAATCCTCCAAACTATTCCAAGCAACAACAGAACAGAACGCCATTATTTTTGCTCTTCTGGTCCTGTTTCCTAGCATACTTTGGAGGAATCAAGGCACTCTAATGTACCCATAAAAGAATTACCACCTTAAGGAAATTAGTTTCTTGGAATAGTCAGGAGAAATCGGTATAAAAAAAAAAGTGAAATATTATAATTGAGACACATTAAAAGCTGACCAATTCCCCCCAAAAAACGGTGCTGAGAAACAGACTAAAAATATCCAAAATTTATTAAGGCAGATATATAGTTTCTTGGGTATAGTCAGGAGAAATCATTTGGTTCCCCACTATAGAGGAGATTCATGTAGAGGGAAGAAGACAGGTGTGGTGTGGTGTGTTGTGGTGTGTTGTGTTGTGGTGTGTTGTGGTGTGTTGTGTTGTGGTGTGTTGTGATGTGGTGTGTTGTGGTGTGTTGTGTTGTGTTGTAGTGTGGTGTGTTGTGGTGTGTTGTGGTGTGGTGTGTTGTGGTGTGTTGTGGTGTGATGCGTTGTGGTGTGTTGTGGTGTGATGTGGTGTGTTGTGGTGTGGTGTGTTGTGTTGTGTTGTGTTGTAGTGTGGGTGTGTTGTGGTGTGGTGTGGTGTGTTGTGGTGTGGTGTGTTGTGGTGTGATGCGTGATGGTGTGACATGATAATCCTGATAAGTAGTCGGGTAATAATGGATCTGCGTGTACTGTTAACAATTGGCTATAGGGAAAAAAAATGTGCCGCGTGTAATTGGACCTGTGTGTGGTGGTGTGTCTTTTGTGTATGTATGTATGTATGTGTGTATATAATTATGTATGTCTGTATGTATGTATGTGCTGTGTGTGATGGCATCCTTTATGTATGTTTGTATGTGTGTTTCTATGTACGGTATGTTATGTATGTACAGTATTTATGTATGTATGTGTGTTTCTATGATGTATGTATGTATATATGTATGTGCTGTGTGTAATGGGACCTGTGTGTGATGGAGTGTCTTTTGTATATGTATGTGTTGTTTTTTTCTAAGAATGTATGTATATTTGTATTTATGTATATGCTGCGTGTGATGGTGTGTCTTTCTATGTATGTATGTAATGTAATATATATGTATGTATGCTCTGCGTGTGTTGGTATGCCTTTTGTGCATGTATGTACAGTATGTGTCTGTATCAGGATCAGTTTTTGTATATATGTGTTTTATGTGTGTAAGTATAAAATGAATTCACATATACAGTACAGTATTATGTATGAGTGTGTGTGTGTGATGATCCTTGTGTATCCTTGTATATGTATGCCTATATGCAATGTGTGTGTGTGTGTGTGTATTCTTGTATTCTGTATGTGTGACGATGGGCAAGGACCTGTGTGTTCCTGTGTATGTATGTGTGCTATGAAGCGGTGGTGTGTGTGTGTATACATGTGTGTTTGTTCTGACTGTGTGTGGTGGGGTGAAGTTTCTGTCTTTGTGTCCACGAGTGAATGTGTGTCAATTTGTGTGTACAATGAGGGGAGGTAGTAACGGAGCAGCGAGGGACAGTGTATAGAGAGTTTATAGAAGGGAAACGGAGAGAAGATGAGGAGAAGCAGCCCAGGGAATTGTGTGTGTGCTTAGCTGTCAAGGAAGGGAAGGTAAATGAAGAGGAGGAGGAGGAGGAGGAGGAGGAAGAAGAGGAGGAGGAGGAGGAGGAGGAGCAGGAAGAGGAGGAGGAGGAGGAGGAAGAAGAGGAGGAGGAGGAGCAGGAAGAGGAGGAGGAGGAGGAAGAAGAGCAGGAGGAGGAGAAGGAGGAGGAGGAGGAGGGATTAGGAGAACCACTAGAACAAGGATATTGACTCTTAAGAATGCTTGAGGAAGAGAAGGGTGGATAATTATGATAAAGAGGGAGTAGGAAAGTAGGATGTAGATAGAGGAAATAGGGAAAGGGAGTATCAGATATATATAACCATGGCAGGATAAATCAGGATTGAGTATAGGTTAACAGTAAACAAGAGAAGGATGTAGAGGATAAAAAAATATAAGGGAAAGAAGTATTTAAGATAATAAAGGTTTTTAATATACGAATTAGGCAAATATATAAACACTGAAATTATGAGTTGTTAGAGAGACTGAAATGCGAAAGGATATAATAGAAAAAAATTAGAATGAGAGGAGGGAGTGAAGAAAGAAAGGGAGTGAAGGATCAGAGAGAATAAGATATAACTAAAGAGAAGCGAAATAATAAGACAGCAAGAAAGGAGAGGAGAGAGATGAAAGGATGAGGAGAGGGAGGGAGTCAAGATTATAAATTACGTGGAAGTGAAAAATACGAGATAAAAGGGGAAGAAGGAAGTGAATAGAAACAAGCAAACGAAGGTAGAGTGAAAGAGAAAGAGTGATACAGTGAGAAGAAAGGAAACTGGAGGTAGCAAAGGGGACTAGAGAATGGAGAGAGAGAGAGAGAGAGAGAGAGAGAGAGAGAGAGAGAGAGAGAGAGAGAGAGAGAGAGAGAGAGAGAGAGAGAGTTACAGTTACATAGATACACCCACAGAGATAGATAGGTAGATAGAGAGACAGACAGACAGACAGACAGACAGACAGATAAACAGACAGAGGAAGAAACTAACAGAAAGCCAGATAACGAGATGTAAAACGAAAAGTTGAGGAGAAAAAATGAGGAAGAGGATGGAAATGAGGAGAGAAGGGAGTGGAAGAACAAATGTTTGTCTGGTAAAGAGGGGTAGTGATTTCCCAAAGAAAGAAAGAAAGAAAGGAGGGAGGAAAGAATTAAAGAAAGAAAGAAAGGAGGGAGGAAAGAATGAAAGAAAGAAAGAAAGAAAGGAGGGAGGAAAGAATTAAGAAAGAAAGAAAGAAAGGAGGGAGGAAAGAATTAAAGAAAGAAAGAAAGAAAGAAAGAAAGGA